>APFE031286443.1:33290-44963 GCA_000404065.3 Pinus taeda
ATATATATATATATAAGTTCATGTTTCAATAATGCATCATTGATAGATACATTAAATCCATCATGAAAAATGCATTTGGTCTAGTGAATAAAAAGATTTAGACTCTTTTCTAATGTGTGCCATATTGTTTCATTGTGTAGTGTGTTGTACAAGAAACATTGTCTTCCTGTGCTTGCACCTAGTACATACCATGTGTCAGAGTCAAACATTAAGATCTTAAAGTCTATTGGAGTATTTGGTTATTGGAGTATTTGGTTAGCAAGAAATTTTATTAATTTTGTAAATAGGTTTATTGTAATTTTTACATATATATTTGCATATTTATGGGCTATGAATAAAATGCATTATTTAGAATTGAGAAAAAGTGTGAAGGTAGATTTGATCAGTTTTTTAGATTATGTTTACATGGAGCTCAATACTTTGTTTGATAAATTATCAAAAAATAGACTATAAAGTTTAGGACATCAAGCTAGATTATTCTGCTTGAGTTTAGAAATGGTTTTCTTGTTAATTTTCTTTCTAAGTCAACATTTTTTTCTTGGATTAGTTTGTATTTATTATATGTAATATGTTGAGTCATCCCATATACACGCCCCAACTGTAGGCCATCGCAGTGCAAGGGGTTTTTTATACATGTTCGGGCTCGTGATAAATCACGTAGCCCACCGAGTGATTTGGACTTATGCAAGAATGCAACATAATACAGATGTAAACATAAACACATAGATACAAAAAAAAATCTTCATTTCATTAATATCAAAGAACTGAAAGATGCTTACATACTGAATGAAACAAAGCTAGCTTGGGCGATGGTAGCTTATCTCTAAGAAGAGATGTGATGACTACATGCCTCTGAACTATGCTACAATGTTGCTCAAGGGCCTTTTTATTATTGAACAACAAAGGGAAACCCTAAACAACCAAAACCCTAACCCTAGGAGATGGAACGCTAAGAGTTTGTGGGCCTCATTGGGGTGAGTTGGGAAACCAACTTTCAAGTGTCATAACTTGGTCATATGATCTTCGATTGGCGTGTATGATACCTCATTAGAAAGGTCTCCCAAAGTACTACATGATTTGTGGCAGGCCCCTGCCTATGGCTATGAGCCTATTTTGGACCTAAAAAAAACATCGTTTAGGGAGTCTAAATAGCTCCAGAAGTTTAGGACCCAAAAAACTACTAAAAATAGTATTTTTTGCTACAATCAAGGAAACTGATGAAACCATTTGGAGGACCAAGTGGAATAGGCGTGTGGCCACCAATATCCACCTAGATCATCAAGAGTTCATGTTCCACTCATAGATCATGCCTCTGACGCATGTTGGAGTGTCAAAGATAGTGTTGTTGTCTCTGTTGATGATCATGCTACCTCTAGTGGACCTTCTTTGCCTATTTTAGGTACACCTCTTTCATTTTTAAATCCTCTTTAAACTTTATGTGTTTATGTCTTGAAATTGTCTTTAATTTTTAAATTGTCTTCAACTGATGTGTTTGAATTTAATATATATGTTATTATTCTTCTAGTTTGTTAATTATATATGTTAAATTATGTTTATGATTTGTAAGCCCTTAACAAGCCAAAGCTGAAGATCAGAGTGCAGCATTGATCCCTCTGTGGGATGATGCTACATCTTATATCACATTGGAGTATGTTACGACCCTTCATACGTGGATCACATAAGAGATACGATAACATCCCTGCCAATTCATTGACTCATATTTCAGTGTCTTTGAGGTTGGATAGCATCAATAGGTTGATCGAGACATATTGGAGGTCAATCCCACATAGCCACCTCCTACAGTGCACACAGAGGATTATGAGACATGAGGTTAGAGGACTAAATACTTGGAAGGTGGTGAAAGAGGCCACCAAGGACATTGATGTTTGTGGGGAGTTGTTCAACATCCCTCCAGATCGCCCTGCTAGACATAGAGGTCTAATTCTGTTGAAATTTTTTAGGAATGTTGATGCAACCCTTTTTGTGTATGATAGATTCATTAGAGCTTAGGACTAGTTCCCCCACCATGACTAGGTTTCCATTTATTTTTCTAAGCATTTATATGTAGAGTTTGTGTTACATATGAGGCCGAATTACACTTATACCAGATATCATTATTATGGACTCGGATTTGGAAGTACATATGAGTGTGATGAGGCTCATAGGGACCCTGTGCATGTACCACCACCTTCAAGATTCTTGCCACTACTATTTCGAGGCTTAGTATTACCGATAGAGCTAAAGGAGTTATCACAGCTCGGTGGTGAGACTAGGGAGACTATTGTAGATAGCATGCATATGTCATTGGCTAGTGCATGTGTTTCATTGGATGGAGAGATTAAGAGACCACCACCATTGCCTTGTGACCTGTCAATGCCCTTATACGATGATGAATTTCTCGCAATTTTACCTTTTGACCAACTTTTGACATATACGTGTATGTATCATGATGTCGTTCATAAGACTTGGAGGGTGCATGGCCTACATGACATAGACTAAGTACATATATATATATGAAAATTTTGACTCTTATTGTCAAATTATGCATAATTATTTATATTAATTTCTTGTTCATATTAGATTGAATTTATATTAATAAGTTCATGATACCTTGTAGACACAACCAAACTACATAGATGAGCTTATGAGGTCATCCAAGGGGGCAGTTGGTCAACCAAGCCATCCTCAACCAAAGCATGTTTCCATTGATTATCCTCCACCTCCACCTCCACCTCATATGTTCACTAATGTGGATGAGAGTCACTATGTACAACCACATAGACCAACAATTGAGGTAAAAAAAAAGATATTCCTAAGATTTCAACATTTTCTTTTTTTAAAGTTACACATATATGCTAATTAATTTGTAGACTAATTATAATTTTCCTTGCCATTGTGTACAAAGACCCATATGCAATTTTTCATTAATGTCATTGTTATGTGGAGACATGAATGAGATGCTAGGTTTAGAGGCACTAATGATTCAATTCCACCAATGCAAGCCCCAGTCATTGAGCCATATGTATGGGAGAACCAAACCCAGATTCATCGGAGCCCTATCCTATTTGAATTGCATTTGGACTCGACTGAGTTTAGTAGATTCATGTATATGCAATTAAAAATGTGGTTCAAAATCATTTATTTCCATATTATTTATTTTTTACAAATAATGATCTAATTAGTTTTAATTTGAATGTTTATATTGTAGTACCAGGTTATGGGCACTTACTTTGCACAATGGAACTCACATAGGAGTTTTGGTGGTACCTAGAGTGTCATAGTTTGTATATTTTCAAGCTCAATTCATAGGGTATTTGTAGCAATATCTGGTTTTGGTAAGTTAGCATTAAAAAAAATAAAAATGAGAAAATGTTAAGTTATGATATGGACAAAAAGAATAAAGAAACCAAAAAATGTTAGGGATATTTTGATGAATAAGTCCAAATCAAATAAAATGATAGAAGTAGATTAATCATTAAAAGGAAAATGTTGAGTTTCTAGTCTAAATGCACTCAGGTGACTAAGATTGTAAAAAATGTTAGGAAAGTTAAGGGTATATAGATAAATGAAATGCAATTGGAGCACCAAAGGATTTTTAATTAACCATAAATTACCCATATCAATATTTTTTTTATTTTTATTTTTTATTTTAGTGTGGTTCACGAACACCCTGGTCAGTGAGTGGTTGCTACGTCCACGGAAAAATATGGGCTAATCACCCCTCGGCCTACTGATAAGACCTAAACCCAAGGGCTTCAGGCGGAATCGACCCTGTGACCTCCCGATGGCGAGGCACAGTTTTTGACCAACTGAGCTAACCCTTGGGGCTACCCATATCAATGTTATTTTGTAAATGTTTAAGCCTTATCCATTCATTCACCATGACACCCCACACATGCCACATCCATCATATATTTTGACCCCACCATTACTTTCCACCTCACGTTATTAAATCTCATTCATTTTCTTCTTCATCCCGCACATTCCCTTAAGATCTGACGACCTACATCACTTCTCAACCCTCCTTTGTCGTTCGAATGTTATCGGCGAGGGGGGCTCCAAAGTTGGTAGTTTTGGAAACTACCCTCTGAAATTGCCAACCCCCGCTCCTAGTCTTTCGAGACTTAAAATTCCAAACCCCTTACCACCTGAACTTACTCCTGAACGCGGTTTTCCATCCATTTGCTTACCATCGCTCCTACATCATCGTCCACCTTTGCTCCCACGTCACTTCCTCTATCCAATCCGCCTCTGCCTATATGTCTGTTATCCATTTAATTCCCCACTCCCGCAAATAAATACTCCATAGACCCATTTATCAGTCCCGTTGAAGAATTAATGAGGATTTAGCGTTGATTAAACAACCCCACTCCATTTTATTCATTATAAGCCCTGTTCTTTCATAAAAACAGTTACACAGTGCATTCCTGTAACTCAATTGATCACTAGAGATTTCATGCTTACAGTTCAAATGACAATTCACCATTCAAGCAGTTATTTTGTCCTATTTACAAGCAAGCCAGCATCCAAGTCCACTTAATCTGTTTTTGGTTATACTTTTATTCTATTATCATTGTGTTTTAGCCCAATTCTTCCAATTTCTATCTCTTTTAGCTTGCAATTCAATTAACAGAATGCCTCCCAAGGGGAAATAAGTTTTAGAAACCCCAAATCCTCTCATTCATCCACAAGTTGAATTCCATCACACTCTCTTAGTTGACAGAGACTGTAAAATCAATGAGTCTTTGTCTGAATTTGATTTGTTTGAAATCTATTGTTGGATGGAGGATCAATTATTTGATCAAACAAATGAAATATGACTTTGGGACTCCCACCTTCCTCATTACATCTTCCCTCAGATACACATAGCACCTGTATTTGTCAAGAAATGTCATGAATCTTATGACCCCAGCCAAAGAGCTATCATCTCACCTATAGGAGAAATAGTGTGTTCAATCAATGCTCAGTCCATTGAACAGATGTTGCATGCCCCTACTATTGTGCCAACCCATCCTTTTTCTCATGAAAGTTTAACAGAAACCTATCAAAAGCTAGATTTCACTAAAAGAGCTCAAACTCAAGAACTTTTCCTAGTTGTAGATAGCCCTTTACCTAAAAGAAACCCTCCCTATGATTCATCTATATTCCCAAACAGAACCAAGAAAATTACCACCATTCTTTCTTATCTTCTTGGTTACTATTCTGATCAATATGTAAATGAAGCCATCATTGATTTCTTATCTATCTTTTCTATTGGTTCCAAAACCACTGTTTTTTATGACTTTATCCAATTTATAGTTGATACTATTCATGAACAATTTGTTCATTTCAATAATGAAGAGGTATTCAAGTATGCTTCAATACTTGTATATCTTTTTATCTATTTTCAAGGAGACAAGTTTCCATTCACTTTGCAGAAGCTAGATGAAGAAGGCAACCAGCAATCAATTATCTTTTGGACTTCTACGGGAATGAAGGAGAAGGAATATTTTTCATATAAACAGTTCATAGAATTGTTTATTCATCCAGCCATTAATCTTATGAGAAGCACTCCAGTGCCAAGAATAAGTGATGAAATTGTGAAAGTGTTGCAGCTGGTTGATCAAGCCACAACAAGATATTGGTATCTTTACCAAAATTATATAGAGATCAGAGTCTATGGTTATGATCTTCCACCCTAAAAGCTTCCTAAGTACCTTCCTATCATAATTTTTGCATTAGAATATATTAGGTAGAGGCTAAATGCAGATGAAGTACATTTTGTGGCTGCAAAAAAAGAAATCACATTTCAAGCTAAAGGCTCAGGTTGGTCCATTCATCTGTAATACTAGAGCAACAAGAGAAGAAGTAGACAGATTAATCAAAGAGATGAAATTTGTCCTCAACTTCACTTGTTCTTATGACCTAATGGGAATAATTTCTAGACTCAGAGTTGAAAATAAGTTTACTCCTTATCATCACACAACCAGGCTTGAAATTGAGCAATACAAAAATCAGTCATAATGGAAGGAGAATGCCCTTCAAGAAGCAGAAGAATAGGCAGTTTCTACTTCAAATTTACAAACTCCACTTGCACAGGAAAAGATAGCCAAACTAGGAAGGGAAGAATAGTCATCCCCTACAACTGAAGCATCAAGCCAGGGTTTTAGAATTGTACATAGAAAGAAGAGACCTAGGCTCTCTTTGCAGGTCAGTGCAACTATCGAGTCACAGAAAACAACATTTGATGGACTTGGAGAAACATCTCTTTTCACACAGTCTGGTGGACAGACTATTTAGTCTCCCACTCATTCCACCACATCTCATGAATAGCAGGTGATTTAGACCAGTGAAGGCATTCAGAAGGATAAATAAGATGACATTTTTCATGTTTTCAGTGAAATTAAGAAGAATAATGATGAGTTGAAATTAAACACTTATACTCAATTATGGAAACATTCTTCTAGTTCTCAAGCCAAACTTCTTTCAGTCTTTGACTTTGAGAAAGGTAAAATGCAGATGGTTTTCTTACAAGCTCAGATTCCATAGCCCATGACTGATGCACATTACTAGAAGCAAACCTCCTTTGAATTTGATGTTAAAGATGTACATCCAATTGACCAAATTGAGATGACAAACAGATTGTCCAAATGATTGCTTCTACTTTAACTAACACTGCCATGAGTCTGTCAAAAATCCAAGTTACCTTGGCTAATACACAGTCACATCTTAATCTTGAGAAAGTTTCCTCATTAGCAAAAGACACCAAGATCAAATCTTTGGAAGATTTGGTGTTGAAGATGGGATATGATCCCTCTGATATAAATGATGCAGAAGAAATTGTCAAGAAGAAAAATACTGAGATTTCAGCATTAAGGAAGCAACTAAACTTGCCAGCTTTAGAGGACCCAATGACTAGAGAGATGGAAGAAACTGAGACTCAAAAATCTAACATGATGAAGCTCATCATGGAACAAAATCTGCAAATAAAATAGATGGAAGAGCAAATGGAGAAACTTGGAGAAACTTGTCAAAGAGAAGGAGGAAGCTATAAAAAAGGCCAATATTCCAATGGATGTAGTTCCTCTTACAGCAGTCTCTATAACTACAACAGTAACCACAAGTACAGCAGAAGGAGTTGAATAGCTTGATGAAGATGTAGACAGAGGAAATGAACAAATTGCAGGATGAACTGAAGAAATTACAACACATGAAAAAAGTTACAGATAGCTCACATGCAGTTGAGTTGCAGATGGAAAAAATTCAAATTGAGGTATTGCAGAAAGAAATCAAAGTATCTTACCTTGGAAATAAACTGGGTTTGGTAAAGGACATTTTTTGGGAAGAGATTATTGAATCAATCAAAGATATTTGGCCTTATATCAGGATAATATTTGATCAAAAGGACTTGTCAGAGAAAGCTCAGGAAGCTATTGAAACCATCTCCAAGGTACTTGAGGACATGCTAGAAGTTTCCACCGAAATAATCAAGTTTCTGAATTCTAAAGACAGTTATGAGCTTGAATAATTAGGTATTAATGACATGACAACAACTATATTGGAAGTGAAGAAGATTATTACAACAAAAAAATCTCATTCTTCAGTTGGAGGAAAAATGCAACAGTGTTAATGTCATAGTTGAACATTTTTTCAGCAGGTTGGAACCCTTGACCAACAAGGGTTTTCCCTCTATGTTGTTGATAAATGATAAATTAACGCCCATGGAAGACTATGTCTGAAAACTTAGAGAGGTCAAAACCAATGCAGCTACAATTTCAAACATAAGAGGTGTAGCAACACCAAGGGTTGTGTTGAATCCACTCAGAGATACCTTTTTCATCCGAAATGAAATCAAACATATATTTTTAGTGAAACCCACTTTTACTAAATACACAGATATGGATGAGGTTTATCGAAGCGTAACTAAGTTATCTATCCCAGATAATAAACATTGGGAACAGTTAACTGATTTACTTGACTGAAAGGAGGATCAAACAACATTCAACATTTCTAGGGACAATCATTAACAACTCAATGGCATTCAGCATTTCCAAGAACAACCATCAATAGTTCAACAACAAAATAGTGACAGATCCACTGTCAGTTCATATTCCTGATTTTGTATTAATATATTTTTTAAATTTGTTTACGATATTCTCTTAGCTCTAAGATTGTATAAACAACTCTCTTTAACGATTTATTAAGGGTTGCACCCTTGAAGGAACATTTGTAAGCACTAAATGTACTCAGCTTTTTCTGAATCATTAATAGAAAAGCAAAGGATTCTGAATGTTGATTCATTACAGTTTCGTATTCCTTGTAAGTTTTACATTTTTCATTCACTATGTTTTCTTCATATTCTTAAGTTTTACCAAAATAACCATATAGGAGTAGTTGAGTCTCAATTTACTCTTATAAGCTTTCTAAAGTGATCATCTTTAAAGAGAATGATTTATAAAAACTATTTGTTTAAGTAATTCCCTCTAAATCATAAAATCATCAGTATCTTTGTAATCTTAGGCATATTTTGTCAAACTTTATGAACATCATTTGAAGGTTTTCTTACTTAGGGTTATTTAATTTTCTATTTGAAAACTGTAATAGTCATATCATCTTTATGTTTCTACTCATTAGCAGATAATCTAAATCACTGTGTGGATTTTAATAGCAGCCCTTTGTTTAATATTAGTATTATTCAAGAAAGTTATACATCATTGTTTTAAATCTGTTTCATACATTGGTCCTCCAAAAATTAAAACAAAACCCCCCAAAACAAATATCTTAGATGCCCTGGCATGATAGCTGACCATTCTCATCTCAGAGATACAACAGGGTACATTCACATGTGATACAGAATTTGTATATTTCTATACATGGATAGTTTATGGATGTACATCATGGACATTAGTTTAGTGTATCAATGCTTATTATTTCAATTTATGGATGTTCATGTGATATTTGTAATTTGTATATATTTTCATATGGATAGTTTATTGATACATGTATTGACTATTTTAGTTTATGGATTTGTATTAATATTGTTTATGGATGCTCATTAATTTTTGAATTTTATGGATCCGTTAAAATTATTTCGCTAATTAAAAAAAAAAAAAAACTATATATTATAACTTTTATCAGTGAAATATATGTTCAATTTTGATTTCCAGTTTTATAGACTAAGAAAATAAGTACAATATTAAGTTATGATGCAAGTCACTTTGCTACTTAAAATTAGCTAAAACATATCATGTATCAATTTAATATTGAACATGGAAAGAATCACAAGCATGCTTCTTATTTCCCTGTAGAAAGTGTCTTTTAGTGCAATCAACATGTATGTTATTACAATTCGAATTTAAAAATAAATTATTTGAATTGTAAAGTCATCCATATTATATATATATATTATATATATAGATATATGAAAAAATTTGTGACCCACCATTTACCTTGTATGAAACTTTTTTAAGTTTTCAATCATTTCTTACCTCAATGTCAATTAAAAACACAAATGGGATTAAAATAAGTTTTATTAAATTTTAAAAGATGTCATGTAAACAACAAATAGGTTTTATTTAACATTATCTATCTTGAGGTTATCTACAAGAACTTAGTCATAACATGATATAAGTCAATTGTATTGAAATTTAATAAATAGGTCAAAAAATAGTATATGACAACATTTCTATAATTGTATATAATGTTATCAACTTTCTTAAATTTACAAGTAGTTATCCAAGTATTTCAATCAATTCCTTATGACGGAAATAAGTTTTATTCAAATTTTAAAAACTCAAACATGATTGAAATAAGCTATATTCAATTTTAAAAGATGTGGAGATGTAAAAGTTACAAATATAAGCTTTATTCGATTTTATTTTGTTTGAGGTTATCTACGTAAGCTTGGTCATAATGTACGTCGTCAATAATTTTTTTGGCCTTACACTGAAATCAATGCACAATGTTAAATTAATTTCCTTGGAATTAATGTACACCATATATCTAGTTACATCAAATCAGAAATCAACATCTTCACTGAAACCAATGCATCTAATGCAAGAAATAAAATAGGATGATAAATCAACATCTACACTAAAATCAATGTGTCTAATGAAAACAATCAAATAGGATTAGAAATCAACATCTACACTGAAATCAATGCATCTAATGTTGCAATAAATCAAATAGGATTAGTAATCAACATCTACATTGAAATCAATGCATCTAGTGCTAGCAATCAAATAGGATTAGGAATCAACACCTACACTGAAACCAATGCATCTAATGCAAGTTCATCAAACAAGATTAGAAATTAACATCTTTCATGAAATTAATGCATTTAATGCAAACAATGAAATAGAATTAGGAATCAACATCTACACAGAAATCAATGCATCTAATGCAAGAAATAAAATAGGATTAGAAATCTGCATTTGTACACTAAAATTAATGCATCTAATGCAAGAGATTTTCTTCCCTTTCTCTCCCCCCTCCATCTATATTGACATCTCCCTCCATCTCTCCTACTTTGTCTCTCTATCTCACCCCTCCCCCAGACACACACACTCTCTCTCTTCATATCTATCTATCTCTCCCTCCCTCCCTCTATATCTGTCTTCTTCACTCTCTCCCCCTTCCATCTATATCTCTATCTCCCACTATCTCTCCTTCTTCATTTCTCTATATCACTTTGAAAACATACACATTGTCTCTCCATATATATCTATATCCCTCTCCCTCTCCCTCTCCCTTCCCCTTCTCTCCCTTTGTCTCCCCTTCTATCTCTCTTCCCTCCTACACTCCTCTCTCCATCTCTCTCCATCTCCCTTTTCACTCCCTCTCTTTCTCTTCATATCCCTTTCCATTCCCTCTTTCTCTCCACATTTCTCTCCCTATATGTCTTTCTTCTTACCTCCGTCTCTCCCCCATTCCAACTCTCTCTCTCTCTCTCTCTCTTCTCTCTCTCTCTTCTCTCATATATACTTATTATATTATATTATATATATATTATATTATATAAGATAGCTCGTTCCTGCAACTTTATTGGAACGATTATGCCTCCCTCTCTCATTCTTCTCCCACCTTCTCTCCATCTCTCCCTCTTTGTCTTCTATCTCACCCCCAAAACATTACCACACCTCTCCTCCATCTCTCCCTCGTCAATTCTTCTCTCTCTCCCCAAAACTTTCTCTCTTATATGCCTTGAACTTCTTCCTTCCCTATTTTTTCCTCCAACTCCATCTCTTAAGGTCCCTCTCTTTCTCAGGACTCTCTCCTCCTCTCCTGCTCTCTCTCCTCTATATTTCAAAAATTTTAGAATACTTTGACAATTAAAATATTATGTCTAAATATTTTTTTCTTGTTTTTGAAGTCATACAAGTATTTAATTTTTTTTTTATAATATATATTTAAAATGCAAGATTTCAAGTGTTTGTTGTACATTCACCTCGAGGGAAAATGATAATTTTCCATGGAAATCTTATTTAAAATTTTCCAAAATATTAATGTTTCAACTACCTCCATCAAAGATACATAGAGCACTTCATGGCTTCCAATTGAAATTGTTTAAGTTTTATTTCTTTAAAGGTTGTTTTAGGTTATGATTACTTCAGGATTTTAAAAATATTATATATTTTATTATGTTAGATTTAAAAAACAATAGATAAAATAAAATTAACATATTGAGTCAGCTTG
>APFE031286443.1:49810-123467 GCA_000404065.3 Pinus taeda
TTCATAGCCTTCTCCAAACTTAGTGCAGAAACATGTTGCACCTTGACTTCCCTCCTTTGCCTATGAGTGGGCAAAGTCCAAGTTTGTGACTGTCCAACCAGCACCACCTCATCACAGGAGGGGACAACAATAGCCCTGTTGCCCTTCAAGAAATCCTGTCCAAGTATCACATCAAAGTTGTTCATCTCCATCACCATGAAGTCCAACTGACCCGTCTAGTCTTTTATTTGCACTGGCACTTCGTGTGCCAAACCTGCCACCTTAGGTCTAGAGTTCACTGCCTTTACCTCCATGTTCGATGGGAGGATCATCAGTCCGACCTCTCTTGCCAACCGTGTTGTAATAAAGTTATGAGTGGCCCCCGTGTCCACAAGAGCTTGAATGGTCTTACCACGAACCATCAAGTCCACGAAACCCAGATTGTTCATCCATGATTTCTCCATAACTTGTCCTTGCATACATACCCGTTCACTTCGTTCATCATTCAGCAACGGCTTCACCATCTGTGAACCTGCTCTGATACCACCTGTCACGCCCCCAATTCTTTTTTCCTTTAATTGGTCGGGTGCGGCACCGCCTAAGTAACCAAAATTCTCCATTATTATGTTACTTTACGAACTACGCCTTCATTCATTCATATTAACCATGAAATACATTATAATGTTCGGAAACCATCATAATAACATGATAAACAATAACATAAACACCAGCAATATGCAAGAGAAGAAATTCTTTTATTATATATGAGAGAATAGTACAATGGCTGGGATCGTCGCTCCACCAGCGTTCATAACCGAGGTTGGGCGCCCGCCCGTGCAAGAGTGCACGACGGTCACACCACAACACTTCACCAAAATACAATAATACAACTTTACCCGAACAGGCGGGCGCACCCGTGCACACCCACACAAACCACAACCGAAGTATCAACTTGGCGTTCGGGCGGTTCACCCGCGCCCTCGCCCTGAACGATCACCGAGCGGGTGGTTCACCTGTGCCCTCACTCCATGTGCACTCACCCGACGGTCGGGCAGTTCACTTGCGCCCTCACCTCATGTGCGTCTACCCAGCGGGCGGGCGGTTCACCTGCGCCCTCAACCGACCGCGCCTTCACCTTTCCGTGTGCCTCTGCCCAACGGGCGGGCGCATTGCCTATGCGTCTGCTGCGGCTACCCAAGTGCGCACTGTACTATGCGATGAAGACTTGTGTGATGCGATGATGATGCCTCTCCATCAATCGCTCCTCCATATGCTTATACCCTTCGTGTGTGCGACCTCCTTCTTGGCCAACCCACCAAAATGCCTTCGCCCACTTGCATGCCAACGCCCTCACCCGATGTGCGACACCCCCTCCACGAGTCAGCTCGCCCATCGCTCCTCCGCGTTCTGGCTTGCATATAAGCGATGGTTCATGACTTAGTCATTTTCTCAAGTGTGGAGGGTGTGCGCCCGCTGCCTCCATAAACCGCAGGGCATTACAAGTTAGGTTTTATTTTCTTTAAAGGTTGTTTTAGGTTATGATTACTTCAAGATTTAAAAATATTATATTATTTAATATGTTAGATTTATAATCTAAAAAAAAAAAAAGTTCAATAAAAATTAACATATATTGAGTCAGGTTGTATGACTATTTTTTGTGTTAACGACTCTTTTGTTAATGCCTACGGCATATATCAACCACATTTATTAATGTGGTTGTGCTAGTATATATTATAATATAACACATTTTATATTATTTTAAAGTTAATAATATTATATTAATTCCAAAATTAATAAATTTAATATTAACATTAAATTGTATTAATATAATTTTTTATATTAATATCAGGTTTCATAATTTAATTTAATAATAATTAATAATAATAATATTTTACTATTAAATATTAAATTTAATAAGGATTCTACATGACATGATAACAAAAATTATAATAAATTTGGTATTTTAAAATGTGGTAAAAACTTAAATTTTAAATCATTCAAAAAAAAATTAAAAGGCTCGATTGAGCATAATAGCTCGATCAAGCCATAGCGCTCGATCGAGTCCCTGTTAACCACGTACATGGCTCAATCAAGGGTTTACAAAACCCTCGATCAAGTTATTCAATTTTGAAATTTAAACACTTGATTGAGAGCTTTAAGCGCTCGATCAAGCCTTTAAAGTCCTAAAATCCATAATTACAACACCCCTTCTACAAAATTTCTTGCAACTCCATTTTGTACCCTAGAGAACTTAGGGGAAAATTTGTCCTTAGGTGGCAGAGTTGATCATGTTGGATTCATGAAGAAATCATCTATCCAATGGCATATGAGTTTGACATTTTCGAATTCATATGATATTTATCATCTAATTTCTTTTAAAAATAATGTTTGAAATTGTTTTGAACAATTTTAAAGAGGTTGAATAAAAAATCAATATCATAAAATGCACACAATGAAAATATTTCAAAAAATACCACTATCTTCGTTTATGAGTTTTATTCTAAAGGATACTCTTGGTTTTTCAATTTATTTAAGTAGTTGACAAAATATTGCGTGAACACGTGTCTAAAAAATGCAATTGAAATATTATTTCGCCAACTTCAAAAATAATAAAAAAAATATAATTTTGGATAAAAAATATTTTTTTGATATGAAAAACTTATTTCTCTCTGTGTAGATCATTCACACACACAAACAAATATATATATATATATATATATTCAAAATTACACAGTTTAGACTAAGTTATGCTACGTGAACGCACATATACCTCTTAAGATATGTGAAAATTTGCAAGGAAAAGCATTTCATTTAATGGAAAATTGACATATTATATGACACTAAATATTTTTGCAAAGAGGAAAAACTTGAAATCTGAGATTCTATACTATTACGGTTTTATTAAACATTAATATTTGTAGATTTAATTGTAATTAGTGTATGCATGTGAACGGAAATTATGCATAAAATTATAGAATGCCAAAATAAGCACGCACACACACGCAAAACACAATATATGTTCTCTAGGAAACCTTTTAGGAGAAAACCCAGTTGGAAGGTGAGCTTGCTTCTCTCTCTTTCTTTGTCTGGAAATATGCTGCAGATATAAAGAAGTAATTTTTGTGGCTCGTGGGCCACTACAATGCACATATCCTCTCTGTGTTCTCTAACTCCTATCTCTCTTGGCTATCTTTGCTCAGCTATGGAACAAAATTCTCTCAAAATAATGGAATGCCTCTTTCTCCCAGTGGTCTGGTTATAACACAACTCAATAGCCTACTAGTGGTTAATTTTGTCTACATCAACTCTTAACTAGAGCTACAATATAGACTATTTTAGAGTATTTTACATCATAATCACATGCCTAGCCCCTTTTCCATGAATAATGGGGGTTGACACGACATCCTCCCGAACTATAGGTGTGAAAACAAGAGGTCAACTTCTTAGTGGCATAACGTTTGCATACGGACTCTGATTGACGTGCTTCTTGCTTTGTTGGAAAGATATTTCGGTGTGGAACAATAGGAAATGGTGCATGATGAAGTGGTAAAGTTTAGACCCCAAAAATCATCATTTGATGCCTCAAAATGATCTTGGAAGGTTTCAAACCTCGTTTTTCCAAACTGGGTCTCATCAGTAAAAAGTGTCCCATGAGTTGATTCCTCCACTTTTTCTACTCCAAATGTATTGACATGGATGAAAAATAATATAATGATATGATCTGAATCACACCTCCCCATTTTGGGAGGATTTTGGTCCCCAAAATATTTTACTGAATGAGGTGAGGAAATGTTTCCTCCACCTTCTCTCCGGTGTACCATTTATCTTTGTTTGGAAGTTATGCCTTCAATCCAATATGTCAAACGTCATGTTGCCCCTTTCTTGTATTTATGGACCTCTTTTGCAAAATTGTATCTTTTGTTAACTCTTCCTAAGCATCTGGTGCCAAATCCTCCACATAAGGTAGGACTTGTTCCTCTTCCTGATCTTGCATGTAAGGCTCATCGAGTTTAATATTCTCTACATTCACAACTAAGTAAATGGGCATATATGGTGGTAAATTGAGTCGATAGTCATTATCACCCACCTTTTCTAGTATCTCAAAGGAACCGTACCTCAAAGCCTTGATTTTCTTACCAAGCCCCTGCGGCCTCTCCTTGTTCAAATGTAACCATACTCGATCTCCCACCTTGAAAGAATTCTTTGTTTTGTGTTTATCATGGTTGACCTTATACTTCTTCTGTGAATTATGCAATGTTTCTTATACATTAGATGGATCTGCTTGAACTTCTCTATAAAATTTTCAACCCTTAAAGTATTTCTTTAAGATCTTCCCTCACTCCTCCTTTTTTCCCATATGAAATATCCAAAGGTGAAGGTGGAAAATATCCAAAACAAGTATTAAATGGGGACTTTCCTATAGAAGTGTGGACTGCTCTATTGTAAAAATGTTTTATATATACTGTATTTTCATCCCAGGTATTCAGATTCTTTTGGTTTTATCCCCTCAAAAGTTGCACCAAAGTCATGTTACCTACTTTTATCTTCCCATCTTCTTGTGGATGGAATGTTTTAGATCTATTCAACTTTGTTTCCATCTTCTCCCATAATGTAGTCCAAAATTCATTGAGAAATAGTGTATCCTTGTCTGAAATTATGCTCCTTAATATCCCGAAGTGCACCCAGACCTGTCCAAAGAAGAATTTTGTTGCTTCTCTCCCATTGATGGTCTTTTTATAGGGCATCTGAACACACATCTTGTTGAACTTGTCAACTACCATGAACAGGTAGTCATGTGCCTTCCTAGTTGTTAATAAACCTCCCCCAAATTCCATGGAAATGATTTCCCAAGGACAAGTAGTTACAAGTAAGGGATGATATAGACCTTGTTTCTTGTTGCTAGGCTTGTTGGTATAAAAAAGCATGCATCCTCTTATGAACCTAGCTACTTTCTTTGGCATCTTAGGCCAATACACATACCTCTGCAAGTTAGCCATGGTCTTCCCTGCAACAAAGTGCATTGCAACCTTAGAGGTGTCAGCTTCTCTGATCAGCTGCAATCACTCACCTTTAGGAACATATAGATTATCCATCTTGTAGAGTAACCCATCTTGTAGATGGTAGCCAATTGTGTTATCATCATCATACACATGACTCTAACTCTGCAACTACTGATACACCTCCTTGAAGTCCTCATCTTCTGAATATACCTCTCTGTATGCATCATGAGTGAATGGCTCCCTGTGCATAAGAGTCCCAAAATATGTGATTTTTGATGTGGTTGGACTTGAAATCAAGTTGGCCAACTTGTTTGTGCTTCCCTTCTTATACTTGATCACCAAATGAAACTGTTGTAAAATCCCCATCCACTTGTAATGCCTAATGTGTTGTAATTTACTTTGGGCCTGCAAGTAATGTAACGACTAGTGATATGTATGGATTAATGTATCCTTTCCCATCAGATAATTCTTCCACTTATTCACAACTTGCACCATGGAATAAAGCTCCTTATCGTAGGTAGGGTAGTTAAGGACTACCCCATGAAATACTTCAAAATGGTAGCATATAAACCTTCCTTCATGCACCAAGATAGATCATACCCACTTGCATTTGTCTCCACTTCAAAGGGTCGCTACAAGTTTGGTAATGCCAGAACTTATGCTTGGTTGATCTTCTTCTTTATCTCTTTGAAAGCCCTTTGGTGACCTTTTCCCCACTAGAAACTCTTGCCACTTGTTGTTATGGCATGGAGCAGTGTTGCTATCACTATAAATGAGTCTATGAACTTCCTCATGTATTGTGTTACCCCAGTGAAACTCCTAACCTCAAAAACATTAGTAGGCATTGGTCATTTCATGATGGCCTCCATATTGGAAGGATTTATCTTCAGTTCTCCTCCAACGATCATTTACCATAGATACACCAAAAACTGCTACAAAAACTCACATTTCTTGGGATTTATAGCGGTTGGTGCTTCTTCAATGTTTCCAGCACATACGTCAAATGTGACATATGTTCCTCCTAGGTAGCACTATATACCAGTATATAATCCAAATAGACAATAAAAAATGAATATATAAAAGGGCATATTACATCATTCATTAATCTCATAAATGTAGCTAGTGCATTACATAGGCCAAATGGTATAACTAACCACTCATACAAACCTTGCCTGGTTTTGAAGACGGTCTTCCATGTATCTTCTTCTTTGACTCTAACATGGTGATATCCAGACTTCAAGTCCAACTTGGTGAATTAATTTTCTTGCTAAAATTGAACTAGAAGATCATCTATCCCGAGTAGGGGGTATCTATTCTTGAGCGTGATTTTGTTCAACGCCCTATAATCTATACACTTCCACCAAGTCCCATCCTTCTTCGGCACAATGATGATGGGTGACCCACATGGTGATGTACTTAGTCGAATGACACCCTGTTCTAGTAGATGCTACAATTGTTTCTTCACCTCACTTGCTTCCATAACAAACTACCTATATAGCCCAATATTTGGAATGGGGAGTCTGGAAATAGCTAGATCTCATGTGCCACTTCTCTCTTAGGTGTTAACCCTTTAGGATCTCGAAACACATCCTTATATGGCTATAACAACTCTTCCAATTGTAATTTTTGTTTTTTAGTACACCCCTCTAGGGATGCCTTGCCTCTTATCGACTCCTCTTCAGACTGATTTTCTCTTAGAAACAATAAAACATACTTCTTATTGGAACTGGTCAATTTTTTGGCTTGGTTGGCACTTACCATTGTGATTTTCTACATGCCTTTGTGTGTGTTTATGATGAATGATTCTCCATCCTTGATGAGACTGCATTGTTTAGCTCTCCTCATGAATAGTGCATCATGTATGTACATGTATGGACTCCCAAACACGACTCCACATACATTAAGAGAAACCACATCTAGATCTACTTCATCAATAAAATTCGCACTGGTAGTAAATCTAATTTTACACTATTTTTTTACCTTCAACTATGCATCATTATTTACCCATCCCAGTGGATATGGATAATCATGAACTTCCAACCCCAACTTCTTGACCAGCTCAAATGCAATGAGATTCACTTGCGATCCTGAGTCAAACAGAGCATCAATCTTTGTCTTCTTGACCTATATCTTTATATGGAAGAGTTTGGTCATTTATTTCTCATTTTGTTGAAGGCTACTTAGATTCACCTCCTTTGTATTGACGTAAAAACAATATTTATCCACATCCGAGTTGCTTTCAACTTGGTTGCTCGAATTAGTGGCCATGAGATTCTTCTTCTTCTTATCTCTCTTCTTGTTCTTCAGGTTTAGCTTTGGATGCAACTTCCAACATTTTCCTCTGTATGGCCATCGATGTTGTAGTGGTTGTTGGGATATTTGCACTAGTGTGTTTTGGTTGTCGTCTTCTTATCTTTTCCCCATTTTTTCTTCCTCTTCCCCTCCTTAGAATCTCTGTGTTTCTCCTTCTTCAATCCACTTAGTGTGCTCTCTTCAGGCCTATGTTCTCCTAGGTATTATGCCTATACACAAGCCTTGTCCACCAATTTGGGCTTGACCAACATCAGTTGCTCACGCAGATGATTGTGCATACCCCCCAAATTCTTGAGGAGTACATCAGGGTTCTTTGGAGAGATAACCAACATTATAGCCATCTTCCTAAATTTTTTGGTGTGCTCTTGCACGTTTTGGCATGGCTTTTGCCTAAAGTGATGCCACCATATCCACTTATCCTCCATGTAACCAATGGGATAAAATTGTGACTTAATGAGGGTTTTGAAATTCTCCCACTTGGTCATTGGAGTTTCTCCCTCCAACCTCAAGGTTTTTGTGTGGCTCTCCCACCAAGTTAGAGCATGGCCCTCTAATTTCAGCTGCGTGAATGAGATCCTTTTCCCTTCCTCGATCTGATGGATGCTAAAGTAAACTTCCAATTGTTGAAACCAGTGGTTCAACTTTAGAGCATTGATCTCATCATGGTATGGCTTGACATCAACGTGTTCTTCCATTTTGAATAGGGATTGATACATGACACTCGAACTTGGTTGATCTTTTTCTGGTTCTTTCCCAAGTTGGTTCTCGGTGTCTTCTAGATCTCTCGATCCGCCTTCTGATTTTTCCTTTGAATTCGAACCCACATATTTTCCAGCTATCCCTGACTTATTTCTTAAGCCCTCCCTGAGGAGGTTTACATTTCATTTTATATGCAGGACTTGTTGCTCGAACCGCAAAAACCTCACCTCTATAGATCACGAGGTTTTTTACAAATTCATTGGCCATGATTAGGGTTTTACGGTTTTCGGCCCCATCGATCTAGATCTTTGTAATGTCCACAAAATAACCAAAGAAACCTTATTTCATACCAAATAATGCATAAACTATCATGGATATTCCACTGGACAGTTTTTCACAACATATCTGATAATAGTATATTGTAATTAATCTAAAATTCTACATTATTACAATTTTATTAAAACTTAATATATGTATATTTAACTTTAATTAGTGCATGCACGTGAATGGAAATTATGTAGAAAAATAGATAACGACAAAATAAGCCACACACACAAAACACAAGATATGCTCTCTAGGAAACCATTTCGAGATAAAGCCTAGATGGAAGGTGAGGTCGCTTTGCTCTCTTTCTCTGTCTGGAAATATGTTACAAGTACAAAGAAGTAATATATATGGCTCATGGGATGCTACAATGCACAATTCCTCTCTATATTATCTACCTCCTATCTCTCCTGGCTATCTTTTCTCAGCTATGGAACAAAATTTTCTCGAAATAATGGAATGCCTCTTCCTCCTAGTGGCCCGGTTATAACACGGCTTGATAGCCTACTAGTGGTTAATTTTTACTACATCAACTCTTAACTAGAGTTAAAATATAGAATCTTCTAGATTATTTTACATCATAATCACATGGTTATACCCTTTTATATGAATAATGGGGGCTAACGTGACATCCTCTCGAACTATAGGTGTGAAAATAGGAAGGTCAACTTCTGAGTGGCATAACTTTTGCATACGAACTCCAATTGATGAGTTTCTTGTGTCGTTGGAAATATCTCTATGTGTAGAAACAGATGAAATGGTGTGTGCTAAAGCGGAAAATTTTTACCCCAGAAAATCTCCATTTGATGCCTCAAAACGCTCCCGGAAGGTTTCAAACCCTGTTTTGCCAAACTGGGTCCCACTAGTAAAAACGGTCTTGTGAGCTGATTCCTCCACTTTTTCCACTCCAAATGCATAAAATTGGACGAAAAACAATACAATGATCCAATATAGATCTTGGCCCAAAAGTGTAACCCATATTCATGCATCCAATCATATATATCATCTCAAAAAATTGAAAGAACAATCATGACCAATTTTGGGCTTATCAACAAATTATTTTTAAAAAATATTTATAAACAGGGAAATGTGGAAAATCTGATATAGTACCCATCTTGGAGGATGAATTCCTAACTTCATATTTCTAAAAATATATCTTTATTCAGTTAATCCAAAGAGGAAATACCTAACCATCAAGCATTTGCAATGATTAAGACAAGATTATAAAGGGAGAAAATCATGATTGGAAAGAGTTGTTGAAGAGAGAGGATTAATTTCACTAGTTATCCTTCTATAATTTTTTGATGTTGAAGAAATTTCCTACTCTCTTCTTAGTTTTTGATTAATTTGACTTTATTGAACTATTGCATGTTTTATAAAGTCAATCTCTGACTATGTTTTCTCTCTTTCTCCCAAGTACCTTACCATTACTATTGTTCCACGAGAGCCCAATCCCAATCACTTAGTGGTGAATTCATTTCATTTTAAATTAAAGTAACATGATTTGTGAATGTGATTTAAGCACTTGAATTTATTGTAAAACATTAAATACATAGAATTTTATTTGACTCTTCTAGAGAGTTTATTTCAGGAAATCATTTCATTTTTTATTCTGAAACTTTAATTTCCAGACAAGAAGTAAAAGTATCGTGATTTTTTACCTATGCTCTTATAATTATAAACGTGTGGTACCATTTTATAGTTCTTTGAGTATATGGACCAATACTTTCTATTTATGTCTGTCTGAATTTTCTTCAAATATGTCTCCTTGTGTATGTTTATGGATGACAATGTGTAATGGGTTTATGAAAATATAATTTATTTTGTTATTATTTTATTTTTACTTTGAAAAAACACCTCGTCCATTCAGTACAGGTGCATGTGTTGAATGCTTAATATTTAATATTCAAGTTATACTCATATTAGAGTGTTATCAATAGGGGAGTGCCACCTCTATAAAAATGTAGATGGGATATGGAAACAAACCCTAAGAAGTTGACTTCTTTCCCTAACAAGAAAATATGTCAATAAGAATATTCTAAGATAAATTTATTTTCACCTTCAACCTTCTTAATGTTAAAAAGGTGACAAATTATTTTGAGTTACAATGTTTTATAAATTTTTCAATGCCCTATTTCAATATAGAACTCATGAGTGTATATTCTTATTTTAATAATGTTGATTTTCTTTTTTATGCTAATTTAAATAGAGAGATTTTTTTATCTTGTAGGTTAGGGTTAATCACCAACTTATAGTATCTTAATTTTCTCTTATCTCATAACTCTTATAAAACCAACATTTCTCCTTAAATTCAAATGTAGTAATACTTTTAATATTATTGTTATTATACATAGTAATATCTTCCTTGTTTCTTCAATGATTTAACCAAGACTTGGCATCTTTATGTTAACTATGTTCAAGTCATAGGAGGGTTTTGATTGTAGTTTGAGGCAATCTTAGGTAGACTCTTACCTTCCATTTTGTTTACATTTCTCTTGTACAATAGGCCTAGTCATAGCCATGCTCTCAATGGGGAAGAGACTCACTTCTATAAGGGGAGTAGGATATGGTGTATTTCTATAATTTGAGATTTTAAGTTATATAATGGTTTCTGGATTGACTTGATATTTCTACACAATTCTATAAATGTGTTGCACATCAATCCTCACAACCATATAATATGACATGAGAGACAAGAATCTCAAAGAGGAATTTATGTTTATCCCATAGCCTCATGTCTTTTATAATTGTTTTCTAGGCCAAAATAAGCCTTCCATCCACCATATAATCTTTTCTCAACACTACAGTTCTAGTTAATTTTGTGATGCAAATCGATTATGAGATATTTGTATGAAGTCATTTCTTCCAAGATATTGTTATCATACATGAAATTATTATATGAGATGTTTTTTTTTTTTTTTTTTTCATTACCATAAGATTTATCTTGTTAGTGTTCATAGCCATACTTCTACTAAAAAAATCATTGAGAATTCTTAGTTTTTTTTTTCGAGATCATGGAGATGACTTAACATAAGAATAATATCATCAGCATAAAGAATAAGGATGATGATTATTCTAGCTACAATTGTGTTGACACATTTTTCTTGTTCCAAACATCTCTCTAAATTGTCAATTTATTTGCAAAAAAGGGTATGGGACAAAGGACAAACTTGCTTAAATATGATATTATATTCAATATCTTCCAAACAACCTTCAATTTTTTTAAACTTGGTAATAGTTTTCTTATACAACCTTATTTTTATAGTGCTCAACTCAAGAGGAACTTTAGCTCTTCTAATCTATTCCAAATGTTAGTTCTAAGCACTAAAAGTAAGAAAATTAACATAGGATATTGGTTCTATTATTATAACACTCATCAACAATGATCCTAAGTGCAATAAAGTGGTTATTATTTGAATGATAACTCTTAAATCTATCCTAGCTTTTAGCTCTTTTGTAGAATTTAATTGTGCTGGAATTCTTGTTGATGTGTTGTCCTTGATGGCAACCTGCTCGACAAAGATGTACTTGTTGTCAACATGGTAATAATATGACGGTCATGGAACTAAAGAAACTTTCAAGAATATTGATATAGATTCTATAGTGAATATGGATAGAGAAATGGTAGTTCAGTTACATATGGATGACAAAAGTGAAGTTTGAGAAAGTATATGTGGTTCATGTAAAGAAGGGTCGCATACATATGAAAGCGTTGAGAGAAAAAGTAGCATACATATGCAAGCCCTAAGAGAAAAAGTCACATACATAATACGAACCATGAAAATCTGGTACCAAGTTTCATTACCATGGTAATTGCCCATATTAATTGGGGCGAAAACATTTATTTGATCTCGTTAACAAATACTAACGACATTGCTAAAGGATTTACCTTAGGTATTAGCTAGGGAAAAAGTTATTTAAGGATATGGAGATCAATTTTTTGTGTGTGCAAGTGAATAATCATTCATGTGTGATTTGTGTATATTTTTACTTGCATATTCAAACTGTATATGTAATATGCTAAAACATAAGACTTGAATCTACTCTACTCATCAGCAGAAACAAAATTGATCGATGAAATCACTAATTTTTATGGGGAAAGCAACTGCTCAAAACCTTGACTATCTATATTGCATTAACTAGAAGATATGAGAAGAAAATACAATGCTTATTCAACCCAAACAATTCTTGCACAAGTACAATCTATCTCTCTACTTCACAAACCATCTCAAGCCAACACTTAGCCAATTTTGCTGCCAGCCAAGCCCCTACTTCCTTGTGCAATTACTAAGAGAGTTAGCTCAAACTTAATTTGGAAAATCCCTCACCACAACTGTGTAATCCATCATAGGCCTTCTACTGGTTGTATGCACAATTTGTACAACTCAGAAAATTATACAACTAATATTACGATGTCCCTGAACTTTAATCTCAACTGGATCTTCCTCTGAACTAACATGCATGAGTTATTTATGAGTGAATCTTTAGTTAACTAGTGGATCACTGAAGTTTCACCCCACTACTAGATGTCCTACTAGTTCCTCCAACTGTTTGAACTAGCTTAACTTACTATAACTCAGTTAGACTCAGTTAATTAATTACAACTCAAAAAAACTCAACCTATGATCTAGGAGGATATTGTCATATCAATTGTAGAGGTTCAGTTTCGTTGTCAACATTTAGTGTCTGGTGTCTTCAGCTTCGACAGTGATGTTTATGGTTCAGGTTGTTCGGTGATGTCAATGGTTTTCATGTTGTTCGGCGAATATGGTTTGGTACCTAGTTGTCAGCATGTGGTTTTCATCACTTCTGCTAGGATATGGTTGTCGACATGTGGTTGTTGTCAATTCTGCCAGGATATGGTTGTCAACATGTGGTTGTCATCAATTCCGCCAGGATATGGTTTTTGACATGTGGTTGTCAATAATTCCTCTAGGATATGGTTGTTGACGTGGGTTGGTCATCTGCCTTGCAGAGTTTGTTTGTCAACAAGGGTTCGTCGTTATGTGGTTTGAATGTCACTTTGTGACAATTGGTTGTAAATGGGTTTTTATTTGATGTAAAGACTAAAACCTAGTCCTAACAAACTATGGTGAAAACCATGTATCATTGACCTAAAACCTATTACTTCAACCCTATGGTGGAAAACATCAAACCTAAGTCCAAACACCATTACCCTAAAGTCATAACCTTCTCAGACTATTAAAAAACAAACCATATTAAAACAACACATTACCAAAACCTAAAGTCTATAACTCTCGGCCTTTATAAAAACCATAATACATTCAAAATCATATTAATACATTGCAAAACTTATATATAAGTCCCTAACTGCAATAGTAGCCACGTCAGAATAGTGGGCCATGTGAGCAGTCGTGGCAGTTAACTCGCAGTTGGGGTTACAAACAGCGAAGTCTAACCACACGCAAATCCACTTAATCGTAAATGCCTTGGGACAAGACATGTGAAAAACATCTAACCGTGCAGTCGGGATTTGTCCCCGCAGTTTGGTGGACATTTACGTTCAGGTAGGTAGCAGTGACATGTGAATGTCAGGTTAGCCACAACTGCCAACCGTCACAGAAAATGGTCAGTGGAACCGTCGGAGCCCTAACCGTGGGGTAACACATCTGTTCACATGTGTTGTCAGTGCTCCTCCACCCAGTTAGCAAAATGCTAATGGTTTCGGGCTATTATAAGGTTGAAAGTGGGTTGTTAATTCGGATTTTGCATATTTTAAATCACACCTAGGCCTAAATGTCATTAAGTGACATAATATCTTCCACTAAAACCCTAATTTAACCCTTACAGTCATCCAGTTCATCCCTAAACTTTGATGAAGAAGTTTGAATGTATTTGCAGGGCTATAAAGGTAGTTTTTCTCATTGAAGATGGGGGAGGAGTGGTTTTGAGTTTTATGTGTAGATCCTGGAGGATATAGCTTGTTTTGTTTTCAATGTAATAGGAGCATCCGGTGTCAGAATTGGGAATCGTGATAGGCGCTAGAAAGCTGGTTCAGAGAGTATTTCTTATGACAGTGACTAGAAGTGCCTGCGTGCACATTCAATTTGGTCAATTTTTTGTGTAATTGACCTCCTCAGATTCAATCCTAATAAAATGGTCGCCCATCTTGAAAGCATACCCGGAGATGTAGTCCATCAGGGACGAACTCTGTAATCAATCTTGTTGTCTAGTATCATTGTGTTTTTGTTGTTTTCACTTATGTTTTGCATCTTGCTTATGTTTATCATCTGTCGTAAAGTCTTTCTTGTCAAGCAGCTCTCACAGTTTAAGCACTTTCAGTTAACATTTGGTTCACTAATGGCATTAATCAATTCTACATCAGTTTGACATATGATCATTTCAGATCATATAATTTGGTATCAAAGCAGGTTGCATTTGTAGAATTTGCTAGTGAATGTTAACTAGGTCAAAGTCACAACGTGGAGAAGGAATCCTTGAGGATATTAATCTAGAAATTGGAAAGCAAAGAGTCATTCATGACAGGATCTGATGTAGATGAAAATCCAGAAACTAAGATGAGAGATGAACAATTTGATTAAGCATTATTGACTATGTAGCAGATGTTGGGAGAACTTTACGAAGATAAGAAGGAGAGAGATGCATCTTATTCGTCAAAGACATCGAAGAAAGACAAAGGTAAAGGCAAGGTTGGTAAACCTCCTGCACCCCTATCATCTCCATCATCTTCATCTTCTTCTTCTTCTTCCAATACAAAATCTAAATTAGAAAAGAAACCTAAGAAAACATCTCTTTTGAAACTTGATGTAAAATTTGAGTTACCTATTTATGATGGTGAAATGAATCCTAAAAATCTAGATAATTGGATTAAGAAGTTAGAAGTTTATTTTCGTATTCAGAACATTGCTAACGCTAAAATGAAGATTTAGTTAGCTACACTTAGAATGGGGGGAACAACTTTAATCTGGTGGGAAAGTAAAACTCAGATAGATGTAAAGCGGAAAGGTAAAGTCATCTCTTCATGGTCTAAGTTTTTAAATGCTTGTAGGAAACAATTCTATCCTTTAGGATACATGCAACAAGTTGTTATTGATTAGCAGCACTTGAGGCAAGGTAAAGGGCAGAGCATTCAAGAGTTTACTCAAAAGTTTAGAAAGAAAGCATTGGTGCTTGGTATTTCATTGGATACATGTGAAAATTTATTAAAATACATCGGTAGTTTACATTCATATTTGCAGCATACATTATTGATGTTTAATCCTGATGATTTTGATGAAGTGTGTGTTCAAGCCATACATATTGAATCAGGTGGCAGACCATTCAAATTTTCATCACAATCATCCAAAGAGTTGGAAATCAAGGATTCCAATGATAGTAAAGGGAAGAACAATTCAAAGAGAAAGAAACCAGCAATAGCTCAGAAGGAAAGACCTACTTGTTCCCATTGCCAAAGAATCGGTCATGATGAATCTAAGTGTTGGAAACTTCATCCCGAACTTAAGCCCAAAAATTTCCTTAAAGAGAAGGATGGAAAGAAGGAAATTGCAGCATTCCATCAAGATCTACGTTCTGATTCAGGTGATGAAGGGAGGATAATTACCATAGTTTCGACAGGTAAAACTTCTGACACTGGTTCAAGTTCGAATACTATTGCATCTTCATCAAACATAAATCCTTCAAATGAGGATAAAAGAGTTGAATTATTTAACATAACAATAACTTCTAAGCACACAAAGATAGATACAATTTTTGATGATGGATCACAGGAAAATTTAATATCTAAATATTTAGTTAAGAACTTGGGTTTGGAGATGCGGAATCATCCAAGACCTTACCCATTAGGATGGCTAAATACATCAACTCAAATAAAAGTCACAAAACAATGTCGATTAAGATTTTCCATTATAGCTAATTACATTGATGAAGTGGAATTAGATGTGGTTCCAGTAGACATATTTGGAATTGTCTTAGGAAGTCCTTATCAGTGCTAAATTTCTCTTGTATTATGTCACCATTTCATGTTTCAAATAGTTTGGGACCCCCTGTTCAGGTGGAGAGGAATCCCATTTGTTTGCATATCAAAGATTTTTCTAAAGCAGTGTCAAAGTATCCAAGACGTCTAAGGGAAACTTATGCATCAAGGGAAAGTGCTAATCAATGGAAACATCATTTAATGAATGAAGAAACAGTGATTCAAACAAATCAACAGCCATTTCAACACTTTCAAAATCAAATTAAGTTGTAGTAGTTTTCACCTTACAGTTTGATGGGTTTATTGCAGCAAGTTCACTTAGTAATCAAGAATCAAGAAAGTATATCAAATCAAGTTGCTGGTATGATGTCGAAAATATCTTTGATTGTCTCTATCATTTTTCAATATAGAATTTTAATACATGTCAATAGTATTGAACAATTTCCTGTAAATACTATTTTCAAGGATGTGTATGAATCACTAATTCATGGTATTTCGTGGAAAGAAATAAATTTCCATGTTCATAACAGGTTGTTTTACCATTGTTGCAAGTTGTGTATATTGTAGATGGGTGGAACAGTTCACAAATTAAAAATGTGCCATGATCAGCATCATCAAGGTCATCATTTTCAGGTGATTGATCGAATGTATTGGTACATCTTCTGGACAAGGTGGAGAGTGAGGGAGTTCTACCCTCACCTGCTATCTGTCTAGTCAAACTTTTGTGGTCCAAAAGCTTTCAAGTGGAGAGGATTGATCCAGGAGGAGCTTGTCAAATTAATTGCACAGGTTCAGTTTCATCTTCAACATTCAACTTCTGGTGTCTTTAGCTTCGACAGTGATATTTATGGTCCAGTTTGTCCAGTGATGTTAATGGTTTTCATGGTGTTTGACGAATATGGTTTGGTACCTAGTTTTCGACATGTGGTTGTCATCAGTTCCGCCTGGATATGGTTGTCGACATGTGGTTGTCGTGAGTTCCGCTAGGATATGGTTGTCGACATGTGGTTGTCGTAAGTTTCGCCAGGATATGGTTGTCGTCAGTTCCACCAGGATATGGTTGTCGGTGTGGGTTGGCCATCTGCCTTGCAGAGTTTGTTTTTCAACAAGGGTTTGTCATCATGTGGGTTTGAATGTCACTTTGTGACAATTAGTTGTGAATGGGTTTTTATTTGATGTAAAGACTAAAACCTAGCCCTAAAAAGCTATGGTGAAAACCATGTATCATTGACCTAAAACCTATGCCTAAAACTATTACTTCAACCCCATGGTGGAAAACATCAAACCTAAGTCTAAAAACCATAACCCTAAAGTCCTAACCTTCTAAAACTATTACAAAACAAACCATATTAAAACAACACATTACCAAAACCTAAAGTCTATAACTCTTGGCCTTTGTAAAAACCATAATACGTTGAAAATCATATTAATACATTGCAAAACTTATATATAAGTCCCTAACCATAGCAGTAGTTGTGTTGGAATAGCGGGCCATGTGAGCAGTCGTGGCAGTTAACTCGTAATCGGGGTTGCAAACAGTGGAGTCTAACCATGCAGGAATCCACCTAACCGTAACCACCTCGGGACAAGACATGTGAACAGCATCTCACCGTGCAATCAGGGTTTGTCCCCGCAGTTTGGTGGACAGTTATGATCAGGCGGGTAGCAATTCTATGTGAATGCTAGGTTAGCCACAACTACCAATCGTCATGGAAAACAGTCAGCAGAACTGCTGGAGCCCTAACCGTGAGGTAACACGTCTATTCACATGCGTTGTCAACGCTCCTCTTCCCGATTAACCAACTACTAATGGTTTCAGTCTATTATAAGGTTGAAAGTGGGTTGTTAATTCGGACTTTGGATATTTTAAATCACACCTAGGCCTAAATGTCATTAAGTGACATAATATCTTCAACTAAAACCCTAATTTAACCCCTAAATTCAGTCAGTTCATCCCTAAACTTGGATGACGAAGTTTGAATGTATTTGTAGGGTTATAAAGGAAGTTTTGCTCATTTAAGATGGGGGAGGAGTGGTTTTGAGTTTTATGTGCAGGTTTTGGAGGATATAGGTTGTTTTGCTTTCAGTGTAACAGGAGCATCCGGAGTCAAAATTGGGAACCGTGATAGGCGTTGGAAAGTTGGTTCAGAGAGATTTCTTATGACTGTGACCAGAATTGCCTACATGCACATTCAACTTGGTCAATTTTCTGTGTAATCGACCTTCTCGGATTCAATCCTAATAAAAAATTCGCCCATCTTGAAAGCAGACCCGGAGACATAGTCCATCAGGGACGAACTCCGTAATCAATCTTGTTGTTTGGTATCGTTGCGTTTTTGTTGTTTTCACTTTTGTTTTGCATCTTGCTTATGTTTATCACTTGTCGTAAAGTATTTCTTCTCAAGTAGTTCTCACGGTTTAAGCACTTTCAGTTAACATTCTGTTTACTAATGGCATTAATCAATTCTACATTAGTTTGACATATGATCATTTCAGAGCAACCTAGACTGCTAAAATTTAGGAATCACTCTACATGACTCTAGATAGACTTCCAACTCAAATTTATTGAGCCAATTAAGTCAAATTAACTTAGTTAACTATTACAAGTTTCTATGAGAATATAATTTCGATTTAATTTCTAATTTAATTCAAGAATAAATTAAATTAGGATTTCTCGTTGCTATTTTTAACACTCCTTCTCAACAAGAAAGGGATTCTCTGCTACCCCAATCCTTCCTCTATGAAACTCAAATTTGCATCTTGATAAGGCCTTTGTCAAAATATTTGCATCATTCTCCTCTATGGGAATGTATTCCAACAACATGATTCTCCTTTGCACACAATCTCGAAGATGATGATACTAGATATCAGTATGCTTGGACCGATCATGAAAAATTGGATTCTCATAGAGTTTGATACAACTCTGATTGTCTTAGTAAATCATTGTTAGATCCATCTTCTAACCAAACAAACCAACACAAATCTTCCTCCTCCAGATAGCCTCACAAGATTCTTAACTAGAAACCATGTACCCTACTTCTTCTGAACTAAGTGCAACTTATCTATGCTTCCTGTTGTACCAAGAAACAATTGTTGACTGATCCAAATTGGATCCAGAAAAATAATCAAAGTACCATGATTGTATCAGATCGGGAAAAACTTCGAATTCAGGAGCACAGAGTGATCAGGAAAACCTCTGAACAGTGGTAGTTGGCAGCCAACATGGAACGGCGAGGACCTCGATCAAAGCGCGCTGATTGAGGCCCATGGAGACTACGCAGGAGGCGAAATTGGCACCTGGGAAGCCTAGAACGGGAAAAGGAGCTAGTTTCTAATGAGCGATTAGTGCTTAGCACTAATCTCGCATCACTAGTCAAAACCCCTCGAAATGGAAAGGCCCCAAAGCGCTCGATCGCATGGAAGCTAGGAAAACCGTGGGGAAAAGCGCAAAAGGCTAAAGGCGGGACCCGCGCTCCAAAAATCGGTGGTATATATTGGGGGCACCCTTGGTCGGTAAGTGGATTTGGCTAAAACCTAGAAATTCCATTCAGTGCCTGATGCGTGGCAGGCGGAGGAGAGAGAAAACCGCCACTCATCGCATGCTAATGGTCGAGCAAGTAAACCACGTAAAATAATTGAATGACGTCGGATCTGGGGGCTTTAGATCTATTAGCTGAGAACGTGCCCAATGAAAGAACCGGATTTGACAGGGGATTAAGTCAAGATCTACAAGGATTTGAGGTCCAATTTGACTGCTGAGGTGGTGGATGAGTCATTTCCCGATGAAACCGAAGAACCGAACCGACGAGGAAGCGCTGGCACAGTTCGCGAGAGGACAAGTGGCCACTCCATGTGAGCTAATGACCATGATGCGGAGATAGGGAATTCCAAGCGAATAGTAGCAGGCGATTTGATAGAGGAAGAAGAGGAATCGAACAGTCATGAGATCAACTGGCTTTAAAGCCATGAACAGAAAACAGAGAGAGAGGACGTCAAGAGGAAGAATCAGAGAGAAGAAGACAAAGACAAAGAAAAGAAAAGACAGTGAAGCAAAAAGCAGAAAGACAGAGGGTCGAGCTGACCACAGGCAGCATCGAGCACCAGAGAGCTTGAGAGATTCAAGCCACCCCTGAGGGGATCTATCGAGAATTGAGTACCATATCAGGCTCCTCCCCTTAAAAACCAGAAAGGTCAAGAGCTGGTAAGGAAAAGAGTTTGTGCACTCTAGTGGCTTGGGGAATCCAAGAACCACCCTGCTAAGAAATTCTGTTTCAGGAGACTTAGATTGAGCTCCTCATTGTAATTCTCTGCTTTAAAGACACAATAAAAGAAGGCCACCACTAAAAGCTGGACTGCAGACGTAGCCCTGAAGGATAGGGTGAACTCCTTATTAATTGTTGTGTTCTTGTATTTTCTTACTATGTTTCTCTGTTGTTTTCCATTTTCCAGTCTCTGTGTATTTTGCAATCCGATCGATCTGCTGCCTAAAATAACATAGACACACACCAGCACATGAGTTTGTAATACCTTCATTCATTAATTAACTAATTAAGGTCACTCAAGGGTTATTTTCGGATCAAGTGGTATTAGAGCTTTAGGTTGTTAAGGTTAGACAAGCTTGTGTTGGTTTAGCTGTGAATTCTCACTAGATCAAAGCTCAAACTAGGAGAAGGAGAGTTGGTCGAAACTAATCCTGAAATTGGGAGAGTTTATCCTCGGAAGACAATGTTAGAGGAAGGTCCTATGGGTCCAGACCCTCAATTCGTAGAAAGTTTCTTAGCCATAAAGTCCATGGTAAAAGAAATGTATAGGGACTTTAGAAAACATAGGGATGAAGATTCATCAGGCTCTAAACAGGACAAAGGAGAAGATGAGTCTCACAGCCATGACCACTCAAAAGGAAAAGGGAAAGAGGAAAGATTTCTCAAACCTCCTAATAGCCATGTACATAATAAGAAAGCATCTTTGATCAAGCTAGATGTTAAACTTGATTTGCCTATATATGAGGGAGATTTAAATGCAAAAAGTTGGACAATTGGATTAGACAAATTGATGTGTATTGGAGAGTGCAGAACATCAACTCAGACAAGAGCAAGATTCAGCTGGCAAGCCTACAGCTTGGAGGCACTGCCTTGGTTTGGTGGGAAGGCAGAACCCAAGCTGACATGAAAAGACATGGTAAGGCTATCTCTATCTGGAATGAATTTGTGTCTGCAATCAAAAAGAAGTTCTATCCATTGGCCTACATGCAACAGGCCATGATGAGTTGGAAAACTCTTCGACAGTTGAAATGGAAAAGTGTGCAAGGGTACACTCGGGAATTTAGAAAGAGAGCATTGTTTCTAGGAATCTCATTAGACTCGCCAAAGACTTTGTTGAAGTACATTGGTGGTCTACACAGCTACATGAGGCATACCATCCTCATGTTCAATCCCACTAGTATAGATGAGGTATCTGTACAAGCTACTCATCTAGAAGCTAGAGGAAAGAATGGAAATCCAAAAGTTGGGGGACCATCCCAACCCACTGCAAGCAAGAGCAAGGAGAAAAGAAAGCAGAAGTGGAAAGAAAGGAAGGCTAACACTACACAGAAAAGCAAGGCTTCATGCACTCACTATAAAAAGGATGGGCATGATGATGAGCATTGCTGGATTTTGCATCCAGAGCTGAGACCTAAGAAGTTCAAGGGCAAGAAGAAGAAGACTGCTGCAGCTATTGCTATTCATAAATATTTGGGGTCAGACTTAGGAGTTGAAACAACCATTGCAGCCACAGGTATAAAAGGTAAGAATTCTTAAGCATCTACTAGTAATTCTGCACAATCTACTATTGATGAAGAAAATGAGAGAAAAAGGCATGAGCTTTTCCATATTCAAGTTATTTCCAAACATCAAAAGATTGATACTTTGTTTGATAGTGGCTCACAAGTAAATTTAATTTCTGAATCAATTGTAAAGAAATAGGGATTAGCAACTACACCTCATAAGAAACCATACCCATTAGGATGGTTGAGTGACAAAGCACAACTACAAGTGACTAGACAGTGGAAACTCAAGTTTTCTTTTGGGTCAGCATTTGTAGATGAGGTTGAGTTAGACATAATTCCTTTGGATATATGTGGAATTGTTTTAGGAAGTCCTTACTTGTATGATAGGAAAGCTATTCTCTATAGAGTTGAGAACAAGTATCTACTTGTCAAAGATGGAATCGAATACTTTGTAAGAGCTCATAAGCTCAAGAATAATTATACTCTGATAAACTCAGGGCAGATGAAAAGAATGATAAATTCATGCAAACAATTCTTACTGATGGTTGTAAAGGAAAGAAACTTGATAAAACCAATGTATTTGAGGGCTGTAATGCTAAACAACAAGCTGATTTAGAAAAGGTTGTTTCAGAGTATGATATCTTGTTTCAAGAACCTAAAGGTCTGCCACCCAAAAAGGAAATAGTACATGATATTATTTTGCAACAAGATGCTCCTTTGCCTAACATTGGAATGAACAAGTTCTCTGCTTTAGAGAATGCTAAAATCAAGAAGCAGGTGCAGGAGTTGCTCAAGAAGGGGTTATTAGGCCTAGCCCATCACCATGTCTGTCACCAATCATTTTGGTGAGAAAGAAAGATGTCTCATGGAGAATGTGCACTGATTATCGAGCACTCAATAAGATAACAATCAAAAATCATTATCCCCTTCCTCGCATAGATGATCTTTTAGATCAGCTGAAAGAAGTTGTTTATTTCACCAATCTAGATTTGCATAGTGGATACCATGAGGTCAGAGTGGCAAAACAAGATGCATGGAAGATTGTTTTCAAAACAAAGTAGGGATTGTATGAGTGGTTGGTTATTCCTTTTGGCTTAACTAATGCGCCTACTACTTTAATGAGATTAATGAATGATGGACTCAGACCTTTTCTTGATGATTTTGTTATTGTGTATCTGGATGACATTCTGATTTTTAGTAAAACATGGGAAGAACACATAAAGCATGTTAAGCAGACATTAGATGTTTTGAAAAGAGAAAAAAATCATGTTAAACTCTCAAAATCTGAATTTGGAAAAACATCTCTGAATTATTTGGGTCATATAGTAGGGGGTGGTGAATTGAAGATAGATCCCTCTAAAGTGGCAGTCATTGTAAACTGGCCTAAACCCAAGTTTGCTACAGAAGTGAGAAGCTTCTTAGGGGCAGCATAATATTGGAGGAAGTTCATTTCTAACTTTTCCTCAATTGCAGCTCCCTTACATGCTTTAATAGGATTGAACAAGGTGTTTCAGTGGGGAGGAAAACATCAGAAATCCTTTGACACCTTGAAAGAAAAGATTAGTACAGCACCTGTACTAGCACTGCCTGATCTGCAAAGACCATTTAAGATCCAAACAGATGCTAGTGACTATGCCATGGGAGCAGTGTTGACACAGCACGATAAACCCATATGTTATCATTCTGAGACTTTTAATCCTGGAGTAGTTAACTATCCTACATATGATAAATAATTGTATGCATTAGTTCAGAATGTGAAAAAGTGGAAACATTGCTTAATGGGAAAAGAGACAGTAATACATATTGATCATCAACCACTTCAATATCTACACTCCCAAACTAAGTTGCAGCAATCAAGAAATTATAGGTGGATGGGTTTTCTACAACAGTTTCACTTAGTCATCAGATATAAAAAGGGCATACACAATAAAGTTGCAGAAATGTTATCTAGACTCATTATAAATGCATCTACTATAATTAAGCATAATTTTGTGCTACGTGAAAGCTACATTGAGCAATATGCTCAAGATATATATTTCAAAGATGTATATGCAACTTTAAGTCAAGGCAAATGGCTAGAAGAATTGGATTATCATGTAAAGGACTGACTCTTATACCATTGTGGGAAACTTTGCATTCCACAAACTAAGAGAGTAAAGATAATTAGAGAAGCACACACTTCTCTGATATCAGGTCACTTTGGGGTAAGTAAAATAGATGCACAGCTGCAAAGATTTTGTTATTGGCCAAAAATGAATGAGACAGTTTCTAGATATGTAAGAGGGTGTACTATGTGTGCTAAAAGGAAGCCCAACAATAGAAAACTAGGCTTGTACACTCCATTACCAGTTCCTTCTCACCCTTGGGAAAGTGTTTCCATGGATTTTGTTGGAGGACTGCCTAAATCTAGGAAAGGTCATGATTATCCGTATGTTGTTGTGGATAGGTTCAGCAAAATGTGTATTTTGATACCTTGTAATAAACAAATTACAACTGAGCAAACTACAAAACTGTTCTATGAACATGTATGGGTTCATTTTGGATTACCCACTTCCATTGTATCTGATCGAGACACCCGATCTGTGGGGAAGTTTTGGTCAAGTCTATGGGAACTGATGGACACCAAACTGAAGAAAAGCACAGTTTTTCATCCACAAAATGATGGTCAGATAGAAGTAGTTAACAGGACAGTGATCCAATTACTCAGAGGATATTGCAGCAAACATCCTAAGCTTTGGGATGAACATTTGTGTTATGTGTAGCATGCTTACAACAGAGCAAAACATTCTTCTACACAGAGATCTCCTTTTGAGACCTGTTTTGGTTTCACACCAAGGTATCCTTTGGATTTTGTCTTTGGTAAAGATATCACAGTTGAGGGACACAATGATGTGGATAGGGCAACTAGGTTCATTGAACAAATCCGGGAGATGCACCAGGCAGTATAGGAACAGCTGGAAAAGAGCCAAGCTAAATACAAGGCTAGGCATGACAAGCATTGGATGGAGCATAGTTTCCAAGTTGGTGACCAAGTCTGGCTGTATATCAGCAAGGACAGGATGCAAGGTGAAGGTAAAAAGCTAAAGCCCATCAGGTATGGACCTTTCAAAATACTTAAGAAGATTGGTGAGGGTGCTTTTCACCTTGATCTACCAGCTTACGTGCACATCTACTCAGTCGTGAATGCAGATTTCTTGAGATTGTTTGAACCCTCTCTAATTGAGGATCCTGAAGAGCAGAGTCAATTGCCTTCTATTGATGACCTGCTACCTGAATATCTTAATGAATTGCAGGAAGACATAGTTCTAGATAGGAAGGTGAGGACGACATGCAGAGGAAATGGTGAGTACCTCATAGTGGGGCTCAAGGGTTCAAAGCCGAGCAGTGCAAAGTGGATTGAGATTGGACAAGTGAGACAATAGTACCCTCACTTAGTCGATGCTTGAAAACCAAATTTTGTTTGTCCAAAATATTTTTCAGTGGGAAGGCCGTGATCCGAATTGGATCCTAAAAAATAATCAAAGTACCATGATTGTATCAGATCGGGACAAACTTCAAATTCAAGAGCACAGAGCGATTAGGAAAACCTCTAAACATTGGCAGTTGCCAGCCAGCGTGGAACGACGAGGACCTCGGTCAAAGCATGTTGACCGAGGCCCATGGAGACTGTGCAGGAGGCGAAACTGGCACCTAAGAAGCCTGGATCGAGAAAAGGAGGTAGTTTCATGGGCCTTGAAGTATTCGGTCACATGGAAGCTAGGAAAACCGTGGGGAAAAGTGCAAAAGGCTAAAGTCGGGACCCGCACTCCAAAAACCGATGGTATATATCAAGGGCACCCTTGGGCGGTAAGCGGATTTGGCTGAAACCTAGTGATTCCATTTAGCGCCCGACGCGTGGTAGGCGGAGGAGAGAGAAAACCATCGCTCATCGCATGCTAATGGTCGATCAAGTCAACTGTGCGAAATGAGCGAATGACATCAGATCTGGGGGCTTCAGATCTAACGACTGAGAATGCGCCCGATGAAAGAACAGGATTTGACAAGGGATTAAGCCGAGACCTACAAGGATTTGAGGTCCGATTTGACCGCTGAGGTGGCAGATGAGTCATTTCCTCATGAAACCAAAGAACCGAACCGACGAGGAAGAGTTGGCACAGTTCGCGAGAGGACAAGTGGCCACTCCCTATGAACCAATGACCATGACGTGGAGACAGGGAATTCCAAGAGAACAGCAGCAGGTGATCCAATGGAGGAAGAAGAGGAATCGAACAATCATGAGATCGACTAGCTTTAAAGCCATGAACAGAAAACAAAGAGAGAGGACGCCGAGAGGAAGAATCGGAGAGAAGAAGACAAAGACGGAGAAAAGAAAAGACAGTGAAGCAAAAAACAGAAAGACAGAGGGCCGAGCTGACCACATGCAACGTCGAGCACCAGAGAGCTTGAGAGGTTCAAGCCACCCCTAAGGGGATCTGTCAAGAATCAAGTACCATATCGGGCTCCTCCCCTTAAAGACCAGAAAGGTCAAGAGCTGGTAAGGAAAAGAGTCTGTGCACTCTAGTGGCTTGGGGAATCCAAGAACCACCCTACCAAGCAATTATGTTTCAGGAGACTCAAATTGAGCTCCTCATTATAATTATCTGCTTTAAAGACACAATAAAAGAAGGCCACCACTGAAAGCTGGACCAGAGACGTAGCCCTGGAGGATAGGGTGAACTCCTTATTAATTGTTGTGTTCTTGTATTTGCTTACTGTGTTTCTCTGTTGTTTTCCATTTTCCAGTGTCTATGTATTTTGCAATCTGATCGATCTGTTGCCTAAAATAACATAGACACACACCAGCACATGAGTTTGTAATACCTTCATTCATTAATTAACTAACTGAGGTCACTCAAGGGTGATTTTCAAATCATTGACCCAATATTGAAGATCCCAACTGATGTGCTCTTCCTATCGGATGGACTCATTGCCCAATTTGCATTAGTGAAGCCTTAAAGCTTCACTCCCTCTGTCCTTCTATACAAAAGACCATATTGAATGGTGCCTCTAAAGTATCTCAACATATGTTTGGCTTCCTTCCAATATAGTTTGGTAGGCTTAACCATAGCTTGACTAAGTTGGTTAACCGCATAACACATGTCCAGTCATGTTTTCACTAAATAAATGATTGAACCCACAAGATACCTATAAATAGTAGCCTCCACTACTTCACCAGAAGTAGCATCCTCCTTCCTCTAGTTACTAGCTAGAGGAGTCTTCATGGGTTTACTAATCTCCATGTGGAAATTCTTCAGTATCTCATTGGCATACTTTCCCTGAGAGACAAACAACTCCTCATCTCCTTGCCATACTTACACACCCATAAAGTAGTGCATGAGCCCCAAGTCCTTCATTTTGAACTCTCTTGCAAGATCCTCTTTGCAAGACTTGATAAACTTATCATCACTTGTCAGAATCAAATCGTCGACAAATAAAATAATAATAAACAAGTTACCTTCAACCACAATATGGTAAAGGTTCGCATTTGCTTCCCTTTTGGTGAATCTCAACCCAGTGAAATAGTTATCGATCATGATGTACCAAGCACAGGGCGTGTTTTCACTCACTGCATTGTGGGTTTCAATTGGTCAAGGTTTCCCAGGAGCAGTGAAATTTGGAGCCACTTTCCTAGGCCACAAAAGATCTCGGAGCTTAATCAGACCCTCTTCATTGCCTAGTTTTTAGAAAAAGATTTCTAATGGTATATAGAAGTCCAAAAAAGGACTCCTGGATCAGAAGTTAGGGCATGTTGAAGATTTCCTTTGGAAAGCTTAGAAAACAAAAAAATGGCTAAGTATGAGGGAATCTCGCAATCTTACATCCCGCAAATCAGTTGTCCCAATAGTCCTGTAGTCATAGCAAACTCCAAAACTTGCGGGGGGTCGATCTTGTGATATAGTGTGAAATCGTCGGGGGAGGGTTGAAAACATTTAACAAAGGAAAAGCGGGAAAAAACCAAGTCAGGGCCGCCCCTTTCTCTCTCCTCCACATGGTGGTATCCTGCATCCTAGTGGTCCAGTAGTCCCGCAGTCCCATAGAGCCCCTCATCCTACATCTCAGCGGTCCCGCAAGATATGCATATGAGCGGGTTCCAAACTTAAAAGATCATGTGGGTCCAATTATACGGTATAGTGTAAAAGTTTCATGGGAGGGCCAAAAACCATTAAGGAAGTGCTTGACAAAACAAAGGTTGCGCCACCCCTTTCTCTCTCCTCCCTGTGGCAGTATCTTGCATCCTGCAATCCTGCATTATCGACGATCGCAAGAACAGAGAGGATACCTCCCCAATAACCTTGTGGGATTGTGATTTTGTGATTTAGTGCAAAATCGTTGGGGAGGAATGAAATTCATTAACAAATGAAATTCCTACAAAAACAGGGTTGAGTAGGCCTTTTACTCTCTCCTCTAGGGGGCCACATGGCAGCCTTTGATTGGTCCTCCGAGCAGACATGGAAAATGATGAGTGTCACCTAGTTTCAGTGTTCTTAGGGGTGAAATGGGGCCATTTCCAGGTGCCACGTGTCACCACTCACAAGGTGACAAGTGGTAGTGGTGATGTCAACCCGTAGATCAGTGATTGCAGTTGTTAAGGGGAAAAGCTAAAGGTAAAAGGCTATCAAGCGTCAGGATGCAAGATTCCAAGTGACAAAGGAAAAAGGCCCCCCAAGATGCGATAATTTATTACAACATGATCTATAAGGATCTCGTGTCTGGACTATCATCCCGCTTTATGGAAAAAGGTAAAGGGTCCCCCCTCTCCTGCAGTGTGATTGTGATGTCTTAGATGGGCCTGATCTCGCAAATCGGCGGTCGCAAGTGTCTAGGGAAGAAGCTTAAGGAAAAAGCGTGGTAAAGCATTGATATGCAAGATTTTGCAATACAAAGGAAAAGGTTCCTAGACATGGATCTGGTGGCCTTAGCACCTGAGGGCTGAGCCCCTAGTTCCAGCCCCCAGTCATATGAGGAAAGCCACACGAGGAGCTGTAATAAAGGGGGGCTAAGGGGGAAATCAAAAGTGACATTTTCACCTGTTTTAGAGAAAAAAAGACCCACGCCTGAGACACTGCATTGTTACATTGTAATGCATATCACCCACCACATCAAGGCACTGATAATGTAGGATAGAGGTTTAAAGGGCATGATGGGTTGGCATCTAAGGTTTTAATAGGAATAGGCTTTTCATTCAAAGCACGGGATCGATTGATCCTGAAGAGATCCACTATGACATGGGTCTGGGAGCCAATGTCGAATGAATTAAATTCAGCAAAGACAAAGGTGGGTGAAGTAGTGCAGGAAGCCATACCTTAAGTAAAACGGCTCTTGCAGGAGAGACGATCACAAGAAGGGAAAGGAGATCTTTGTATATTTTACATCTTATGTTTATTTAGTTGTTGTACTGTAACATGCCTCCTTTCAATGAGGCTTTTAATTCTATAATGTTTTTGGCCACAGAGCCATCTCTAACTGAGACAGCTAGTCGACTCGACAGTTGAGACTAGACAAGAGATATTTTGTTGTATTGAGTTTTCTTGTTCCCCTCTCTAGATAAATAGGGGAAAGCAAGACTTAGAAAAGGTTCATAAATTCTATAGAAAAGAGTACATGCCATTTTCAGACTATTTTTCTTTGTAACTCGAATCTTTTTCATAATATCAAGGATATGGTGGTGATTCCCCCTTAAAGTATTACAGTATATGTTCCTTATTAAATCTCATTTTATGTTCATATTTCCTCTTTGTATTCATTTAAATTATAGCTCCTAGAAATGTTTCGAGCTTCCTCACAGATTTATTTGTATTGATATATGAATGCAAGTGCCTGTAATTATATCACAGATTCACTTGTCTCAATATTGTTGATGCATATACCTGTGTGAGTTATTGAGAGTTAATGTTATAAAACATTAATTATAGCATTATGCCCCTCCTTCACCCATTATTTCTACTTGTAACTCAAATACATATAGAAATGCTTAATGCCTCAAGCTCTATGTGTTAAGTGTATAATTCTTGAAGCCTTATCCTCTATGTGATGAATTGCACCTTCTCTGTGTCCTCTCTTATATGCTCTGCAAAATCTTATTAAGTTGTAAACCCTTGAATTACTCGGCCTCCATTATTTTCATGCATATTTCCGAGATCTGAACTTGTGAGGAAGTACCAAAAATTCATGTTTTATTTCTTTGGATAAATGAACCAGCTCATTTCTTGTGTGTGTGTGTGTGTGTGTGTGTGTTCAAAGCATGAGTGATGTCTCCAATTTCTTGTAAATCATTTATGACACACCAATTTAGATGTGCCCATGCACTGGTCTTGTAAGCAATCCAAGTTGTCTCTAGGAGCCACAACATCTTTTGGCATTGTTGTTGGGGAATGTATTGAAGGATATTTCCCCTGGGATATGACAAATTGAACACTCTTTGCGTAGGTGAGTAAATTTTGTTCTGATTGCATACACATCACCTTGGAGACCCACACCCCCTTCATTATCATTCATAACCCTAGATTTTAAAATGCCTCATACTTGCTCAGATACATCCCAATGGAAAGCCCCATTTGTATCTGACCCTGAAAAATTAATTTCCAAGAAAATATGGAAAGATAAAACTCCCCCTAACTATGCTACCATCTCACTAGCCTTTGAAGTTCCCTCATCTAGTTCTCATCCTGTTGCTGCTCATTATTCAGGACTTACTCCTAAGGCCCTAACATACCCTCTTTCCTCTCCAAACATAGTGGCCTTGACCCCAGTTCCTCAAGCAAGTGCATTACCCCTCCACTAATCCAGATGGATCTTCCAGGATTTTTGCTAAATAAGTATGCAACTCTTGATCTAACTCATCCCTTAAGTGTGATGCCCCAAGATTACCTTAATCTTCTTCCTAGATTCAATGGGGAATATGAAAACACAACACAGAGACACATAAAAACCTTTTGTGCCTTTGCTGAGAACCTGAATGTGGAACAATTGGATGTGGTCATGAGACTTTTTGCACAAAGTATTGATGGAGAAGACAGAAAGTGGTTTAAAGGCCTACCAAATGCCTCCATCACAACCTGGGAGGAGCTGGAAAATGCTTTCACCCATAAATGGGGAGAAAAGGAATCATGAGTAAATCCTCACTGAGTTTAACGCCATAAGAAAAAAACTGAAGGAGGATACTTCAAAATTTATCAAAAGGTTCAATAAGCAGTACAATAACTTGCCACTTGACATAAAGCCTTGTCCAGCTGCATCTCATGTGGTTTTCTTGGGAGTCTTTGAGTCTGACATTAGTTTTACCCTTAGAGAAAGGAAATATCTCACTCTAGACGAACTTCAAATCAATGCCCTTGAAGTAGAAGAAAATCTGGCTTCGACAGGGAAGTCAAGGGTAAAGCAAGAACCTACTGAACCCAAAAGAGGGAAAGAAGAGGCATCCTCTTCTGGTTGAGATGGAGAATCATCAGACCCAAAGTGGGACAATATGGACAAACTCATCAAGAGTTTATCACAAAAGGTTGGAAAGCTTAAAATTGAGAACAAGAACCTCTCCAAACATAATGCTCAAGTCCACAACCAGGGCTATAACTCGCAATATAGAAGACCTCCACTACAACTACTTCCAAGGGAAAGAAAGGAACAGCTTGATCAGATACCTCATCCCTTATACTTGGAAGATGGTCCCGACAAACAATCATCAAATACACAGGAGATGCAAGGAAATATATATGTTGCTTTTTTCGAGGAAGAACATGAGAATATGGCTCACCAAGAGGTCAATCATCATAGATAAGCAACAACAGATGAGGAAGATATGGATTATTATTGCAAACAGTTTGTAGACTTCATGCAAACACAGCTCGAACATAAGTATAATCTAAGATATTCAAAGAAGAGGACAAGAGAACCAGAACAGCAAGGGGAAGTTGCTCCCTAAGTGGTTCCTCCAGAACAAAACAAAGGGAAAGGTAAGCTCCATCCTCACCCACCCAAGACAGGAGTCTCGGAAAATAAGGGGAGCAATGGTACTAAGGGGCACACAGAAAAGGAGGCACCTATTATGTTGACAACTGCAAGTGGGAAGGGAGAAAGAACAGAGCCAGGAGATACAAAAACGGCCCAACCCACATTAATCTCTAGAAGGAGCTTGAAAAGGTAAAATTCATGTTCCCCTGACTGAGCTTCTAAAGCAGCCTCATTAAAAATATCAAGTCTCTCAATTCCTGCATCCAGCCACCTCAATAACATCCCATGATAGTTTGAGCCTCCAAGACGAGAGGCCCATGGTTTTTTTTTGGGCCGCATGTGGAAGAGTTGGACCCTTCTATTGCGCCTATCTATGTGACTTTGGTGATCCATGACCTTTTGTTGCATAATTTCATGTTGGATTATGGGGCCTCACACAACCTCATGCCACTATCAATAATGGAATAGTTGGGTTTAGAGATCACCAGGACATACAAGTACATGTACTCCTTTGACTCCAAGAATGTCAAGTACTTAGGCATGACAAAGGATCTGGTGATAAACCTGGCTCAGATCCCGGTGAAGAGTGTGGTAATGGATATAGTGGTGGTTGATATACCTCCTCGTTTTGGAATTCTCTTATCCAGATCTTGGGGTTCCAAGGTGCATGGCTCTATCAAGCTAGATCTGGCTTATGCCACCATTCCCACTTTTGGAGGTGAGAAAAGGAGGTTGTACAGAGAATCCAGGTTTGTGAAAATTGTGATCCCAACTAAAGGCTCAAAAAACTCCCTAGTGCATGGGAAGGATAGTGACATCTCCTGTATGTTCCTAGAATAGGATGAGACCTTCCTAGAGGAAACCTTAGTACACCTGACAAGCCAGTCAGAGCACTTATGAGAAAATGAAAATGAAGTATGGAAATTGTACTTCGATGGAGCAAACTCAAAAGAGGAAAATGGAGATGGAATATTGTTGGTATCTCTGGAAAGCAGTATGATACCCCTTTCATTCAAGATAGAATTTGAGGTAACCAATAATGTGACGAAGTATGAAGAATTGCTCCTGGGGCTACAAACGGAAAGAAATATGAACATTGAATGCATATTGGTCTATGGAGACTTTGAGCTAGTCGTAAGGCAGATCCAAGACCAGTGCCATGCCAAACACCCCAGAATGAGGACGTACTTAAATGAAGTGTGGGATTTAATCAAAAAATTATTCTTGGCCTTTAACATCCAGTTTCTTCCCAGGGAAGAAAATAGGATGGTTGACTCTCTTTCGATAGTTGCAAGAACTTTCAGCCCCCCATAGAATCCACTTCTTAGATATGAGATAGAAGTCAAACATAGACCTTCAATACCTGATAATGTTAAATGCTAGTAGGTATTCGAAGATGATGAGAAGGTGAAAAGATTCATAGAATTCATTGGGGATTTTTCCCACTCCACCATTGAACAAGAATAATAAGAAGCAGAACAAGAAACCACTTCGTGGAAAGACACAGTGGCTGGGCAAAAAAAATTGCAACTAAAATGGAACACCATCCCTCGTGGACTTGTTCCACTAGAAAGAATTTTCAATAAAGACAACATAGCTTCCAAATAAATGGCCCGAGAGAAGGATTAGCAAGTTGAATACTAAAACATCGGATCAAAGGAGGAACCCCAGACGATCAAGTTGTCTAAAGGAATCCCTTGGAAATACAACAGAGGTATTTATATCTATTCAAAACTTACAAAGATGTATTTTCTTGGTCTTATGGTGATTTGAAATCATTTGATACTAATATCATTCAGCATAAGATTCCTTTGAAGAGTGGGATAAATCCATGCAAACAGAAACTCAAACAAGTAAACCCACTCTTACTCCCATCCATTGAAAATGAGGTAAGGAAGTTGTTGCAGGCCAAGATCATAGTACCTTTAAGATACTCTGAGTGGGTAACTAATTTGATCCCAATCTGGAAAAATAACGGAGAGATAAGGTTGTGTGTGGACTTCCAGAATTTAAAAAAGGCATCTCTAAAAGATAAATACCCTTTGCCCAAGATGGATTATATATTGCAGAAGGTAGTGGGTGCAGCCAGAATGTCCATGATGGACAGATTCTCCAGATATAACTAAGTAGCAGTGCACCCTAAGGACCAAAAAAATACTACTTTCCCAACCCCATGGGGAACATTCATGTATGCTTGCATGCCATTTGGGTTGATAAATGTAGGCGCCACATTTCAGAGAGCTATTGACATAGATTTTGTGGGTGACCAAGATGAATTTGTGGTAGTCTACTTAGAAAACATCATAGTCTTTTCTAAGACTGATGAAGAGCATATCCTCCATTTAAAGCTTACCTTTGAGAAGTCCAGGAGGTATGGCCTCTCTCTAAATACTAAGAAATATCAGTTCGCCCTGAGTGAGGGGGAGCTTCTTGGACACATAGTAGCGTAGGAAGGAGTATAGATTCATCATGAATGAGTCAAAGTCAATAGCCTTATTCCCTTGCCTAGAAACAAGAAATAATTCGAAGCCTTTTTGGGGAGGATAAATTTCTTAAGGTGATTCATACCCAACTATGCTGAGATAGTCAAAGGTATCATAGGCATGCTCAAGAAGGAGAATGAAGTTAAGTGGAGCTCTGTCCCCCATGATTCTTTCACGAGGATCAATGAAGCTTTGGTTGAGGCCCCAGTGATATTCAGCCCAGACTATTCAGTGCCTTTTTACATATTTTCTTTTGCATCTCCCCATACATTATTGTTGTGCTATTACGAAAAATAAAGAAGGTTCTAAGCAGCCCGTTGCCTTTTTCATCCATGTCCTAAGGGATGCTAATTTGAAATACAATATATTGGAGAAACAAGCCTATGCATTGGTCAAGGTGATGAAGTCATTCCGTATGTATGTGATGCAATCATGAATCACAATGTTCATCCCAATGACTACAGTCGTGGGCATCCTGGTGCAGGGAGACAATGAATGAAAGAGGGGCAGGTGGATAGCTAAAATATAGGAATATGAGCTAGAAATAAGTCCTACTAATCTCATCAAAGGCCTGGGGTTGGCCAAGATTTTATCTAAATCCCACTGCCAAGCTTTAGGGATAAGCCTAATCATAGAGGAAGATAGACCAGAGGACCACCATAGTGGAATTAAATCAACTAAGCAGAAGATCTATGCCAAATATGATGGATCGCCTAGGTATAATAACATTTTTCATTACCTAAGATGCTTGTTGGGACTGGATAGATCTAAATACCGGATTTTGAGATTGTAGGAATAGAAATACATTATATCCAACTGACTTCTCTACTGGAAGGACCCGGTGGGGGTATTACTGCTATGTTTGGTGGAGGGGTAAACCCATCAAGTGACTAACGATTTCCATGGGGGAGTATGTGGAGGACACTACAGTTGGAAGAAAACATCACACAAAATCCTCAAGGAAAGATTCTAATAGCCCACGTTGTTTGGAGATGTTTATTCTCAGGTCAAGTTGTGCTAGAAATGCTAATTGTTTGCTGAAAGCCAGATGTTTTCTCCTCTCCCCTTGATTCCTGTGCATGTAGATGAGCCTTTTAGACAGTAGGGATTGGAATTCATTGGAGAAATAAACCCACCTTCTATTTTCCAACACAAATGGATTTTAACGTCCACTGACTATTTCACCAAATGGGTAGAGGTTATTCCAGCTATAAATGCTTTTGACCCAGCAGTGATAAAATTCATGGAGGAGAACATGCTATCCCTCTTTGGGTGTCCTTTTAAAATCATCACTGATAATGCACAGGTCTTAAAATATGTTAAGTTGACCAACTTCTTCCATAAATTCAATATCATTATTGGACATTCCACTACATACTACCCTCATGGGAATGGCTTGGTTGAGTCTTCTAATAAAAACATCATGAGGGTTCTAAATAAGACCATCACTAAAAGTCAAAGGAACTAGGACTCCCAACTGAAGTTTGCTCTGTGGGCTAACCGTGTAACACCCAAATGATCCACTGGGAAATCACCTTTTGAGCTAGTGTATGGAAAGGTTGTTGTCTTCCCAATCCAATTAGTAATGTCAGTAGCTAAGTTGCTACAAGAAGCCGAGGAAGAGCCAAGCGCCTTGACTAGAAGGATAAATCCGCTGGTGGAGCTACACGAGAACAGAGAGTAGGTGGGGACCAAATTGTCAAACTACCAGTAAAGGATAAAATCTTTGTTTGAAAAGAAGGCTAAGGATAGACCTCTCTAAAAGTAGATTTATTTCTTAGGTGGGATGTCCAATGAGAAGACAAAGGAAAACATGGGAAGTTTGATCCACTATGGTTCAACCCCTTCAAGATTTTAGAAGAAAGGGGAAATAAAACTTACATGCTGGAAAACTTGGATGGTGAACTGTTGGAACTACCTATAAATGGTCAGTTCCTAAAATTTTATTTTTAAAATTAGAGATATATGTCTCTTTCTCATTATAAATATCTGGTGTGTGTTGAAATTGTTATTTGAATTTTTCAGTTTATTATCCAAAAAGTTCTTTTTCACAAAATTGTATTTGTTCAAGAATGACTCCATTCCCAATGGAAGGAAAAGCTACTAGTCTACAAATCCTCAGTACCTTGCCCACAAGGCACTGTCCCCAGTTGGAGCCAATGTTGTCACTCATTGCATTGTGGGTTTCAATTGGTCAAGTTTTCCCAGGAGCAGTGAATTTTGGAGCCACTTTCCGAGGCCACAGAAGGTATCAAAGCTTAATCAGACCCTCTCCATTACCTAGTGCTCAGAAAAAGATTTACAATGGTAAATACAAGTCTAAAAAAGGACTCCTAGATCAGAAGTTAAGGCATTTTGAAGATTTCCTTTGGAAATATCAGAAAACCAAAAAAATGGCTAAGTATGAGGGCATCCTGCATTCTCGCATCCCACATCCCACAAATCGGTTGTCTCAGTAGTCCCACAGTGAAAGGAAACTCCAAAACTTGAGGGGGGTCGAGCTTGTGATATAGTGTGAAATCGTCAGGGGAGGGCCGAAAAAGTTTAACAAAGGAAATTAGGAACAAACCAAGTCAGGGCCGCCCCTTTCTCTCTCTTCCACCTGGCGGTATCTCACATCCCGATGGTCCCGCAGTGCCGCAGGGCTACGCATTCCGCATCTCAGTGGTCCCGTAAGATAGGCATATCGGCGGGTTCCAAATTTAAAAGACCATGTGGGGGCCAATTTTGTGGTATAGTGCAAAAGTTCTAGGGGAGGGCTGGAAACCATTAACAAAGAAAGTGCTTAACAAAACAAAGGTTGGGCCACCCCTTTCTCTCTCCTCCATGTGGTGGGATGCCGCATCCTGCAATCCCACATTATCGACGATCACAAGAACAGAGGGGCTACCTCCCCAATAACCTTGCGGGATTGCGATATTGCGACTTAGTGCAAAATCGTCAAGGAGGACTAAAATTCATTTACAAATGAAATGCCTACAAAAATAAGGTCGGGCAAGCCTTTTTGTCTCTCCTCCAGGGGGCCACGTGGAGACCTCTGATTGGTCTTCCAAGAAGACATGGAAGATGACATGTGTCACCTAGTTTCAATGTTTTCAGGGGTGAAATGTGGCCATTTTTGGGTGCCACGTGTCACCACTCACAGGATGACACGTGGCAGTGGTGATGTCACCCCACCAATCGGCGATCGCACTTGTTAAGGGGAAAAGCTAAAGGTAAAAGGCTATCAAGCGTTAGGATGTGGGATTCTAAGTAACAAATAAAAAAGCCCCCCCCCCCCCCCCCGAATGTGATAAGTTATTACAACATGATCTATAAGGATCTTGTGTCCGGATTGCGATCCCACTCTATGGAAAAAGGTAAAAGGGCCCCCCTCTCCTACAGTGTGATTACAATGTCTTAGGTGGGCCCGATCCCACAGATTGGTGATGACAAGTGTCTGGGAAAGAAGCTTAAGGAAAAATCATGGGAAAGAGCTAATATGTGCGATTTTGCGATACAAAGGAAAAGGAACCTAGACACGGGTCTGATGGCTTTAGTGCCTGAGGGCTAAGCCCCTAGTTCTAGCCCCCAATCATATGAGGAAAGCCACACGAGGGACTGTAATAAAGGGGGGCTAAAGGCTAAATCAAAAGTGCCAGTTTCGCCTGTTTTAAAGAGAAAAAATGCCCGTGCCTGAGAGACTGTGTTGTTACACCGTAATGCATAATCAAGGCATCGATAGTGTAGGATAAAGGTTTAAAGGGTGTGATGGGTTGACAACTATGGTTTTAAGAGGAACAGGTGGTGCATTCAAAGCACGAGATGGGATTATCCCAAAGAGGTCCACTATGACATGGGTCCGGGAGCCAGTGCTGAATGAATTAAAGGCAGAAAAGACAGAGGTGGGTGAAGCAGTGTAGGAAGCCATACCTTAAGTAGAATGGCTCTTGTAGTAGAGGCAATCAAAGGATGGGCAAGGAGATCTTTGTATATTTTACATCTTATGTTTATTTAGTTGTTGTACTGTAACATGCCTCCTTTGAATGAGGATTTTAATTATGTAATGTTTTGGGCCACAAAGCCATCTCTAGCTGAGGCAGCTAGTTGACCTAACAGCTGCGACTAGGCCAAAGATATTTTTCTGTACTGAATGTTCTTGCTTCCTTCTCTAGGTCAATAGGGGAAAGCAAGACTTGGAAAAGGTTAAAAAATTATATTGAAAAGACTACATGCCATTTTCAGACTATTTTTCTTTGTAACTCAAATCTTTTTCATAATATCAAAGATATGGTGGTGATTCCTCCTTCAAGTATTACAGTATGTGTTCCTTCTGTTAAGTTTCATTTTATGTTCATCTTTCCTCTTTGTATTCATGCAAATTATAGCTACTAGAAATGTTTCAAGCTTCCTCATAGATTTATTTGTATTGATATGTGAATGCAAGTGCTTGTAATTATATAACATATTTACTTGTCTCAATAATGTTGATTCATATACTTGTGTGGGTTATTGAGAGCATGTCTTTAAAGCTGCAACACATGAATCATAGCATTCCGCCCCTCCTTCACCCATTATTTCTACTTGTAACTCAAATAAGTATAGAAATCCTTAATGCCTCAAGCTCTATGCGTTAAGTGTAGAATGCTTGAAGTCTTATGCTCTATGCGATGAGTTGCACCTTCTCCTTGTCCTCTCTTATATGCTCTGCAAAATATCATTAAGTTGTAAGCCCTTGAATTACTCTATCTCTGTTATTTTCATGCAGATTTATGAGATCTGAACTTGTGAGGAAGTACTAGAAACTCATGTGTTATTTCTTTGGATAAATTAACCAGCTCATTTCCTATATATATGTGTGTGTGTGTGTGTGTGTGTGTGTGTGTGTGTGTGTGTGTATTTTTAAAGCATAAGTGATGTCTACATTTTCCTGTAAATCTTTTGAGACACATCAATCTAGATGTGCCTAGGTACTGGTCTTGTAAGCAATCCAAGGTTGTCTCTGGGAGCCACAACAGGGTGCTTGTTTCAGTCCATACAATTCTCACTTGAGTCTGCACACATGCAACTCTCTATTGAAGATCTCAAATCCTTCAGACTGCTCAATATACACCTCTTCCTCAATCATGTTGTTGAGGAATGTTGTCTTTACATCCATATGATGCCTTGCAACAGGAGTAAAAGTCTCATTGTAATCAATTCCCTCCACCTGAGAGAACCCTCTGGCTACAAACCTGCCCTTATGTTTCTCCACACTACCATCTGTTGCTTGATTTACCTTTTAAATCCATCTCGAACTCACAACTAACTTATTTGTTGGTCTTGGGACCACATACCAAACATTTTTCCTGATAATGGAGTCATACTCCTCAACCATGGGATCAACCCAAATTGGTTGTTGCACTACTTCCTCAAAAGAGGATGGGTCAATCTCTACACTCCCACTCATCAAAGCCATGTAGCCAGTGTACCTCTTTGGTGACCTCCTCTACTTTCATTGTGATATGGGTGCTCCCACATTATCTCTAGCATCATGCAATAACATCTCAGCCTCTCTGGTGCACTTTATCCCATCTCTAGAATATTTTGCATGAGTGTGTTAGGTCCCTATGATACTATTTATTCCCTCATTACTATTTTCATTATAGCCCTTATTGTTATTATTGTGCCCCTATTGTCCCCTTATTGTTATTATTGTGCCCCATAGAAGCCCACTATTGTTATTGTTGTGCCCTTATATTATTATTGTTATGTCGACTTTGATTATATTGTGACCCCTTAGACTCCTATATATAGAAATGAGGTTTGGTCATTTGTATCATCCAAGAATTGTTCATTTGTGTAAAGTAAAGGAGGTTCCACCCTCGAAGAGGTTGATTTCTAAGGCATTGATCTATCTTTTCTATATTTTTGTGAGCTGGTTTCATAACATTTGGTATCAGAGGTTTGGATTCTAGGGTTTCATTGCGCCAAACAAGTCATCGTGGAATTTTCACTAGAACTTTTCCTCTGCGATTTTTCAGAAGCTAAAAACAAAACATATTTGAGCTGATATCTCGATGATCCTTGGTCCCAAATTTCAGATCTTTTACCACTATATTTTCAAGGATATGATCTAATGAAGTGAGGGTTTTTTGTAGACTTCTGAATTACATCTCAAACAGGTGACCTTGGGAAAATTGTCATAACTTTCTCTCTGAGTATCAGATTGAAATTTCGTAAGCATTTATAGAAAGAGGATGAACTACAGTTTTATGTGCATAGTTTTTAGGTCTGAAGGTTGAAACATTAACATGTGGCACTTCGTACAATTTTGCTCTACTGAACAAGTGTATAATCAGGTCATCTTGGGAGATTGGGCATAACTCTTTCTTGGAGAATCCAATTTTGATCAAACTGATGGAATTGGAAAGAGAACTCAGAGGACTACCATATTTCACAATTTGAGACCTTGGAGATCCGAAATTTTAGAGATACGTCAGATTCAATATCGAGCTCCTACATAGTGAAAAAAGATGTGTAGTTTTTTTAAATTTTGCATAAATTTGGTTTGAAAAATTAGTTTGAAGGAATTCAAATGGTATAGTGAAACATAATTATCATTAATTGAAGCCCCGAAGAAAGAAAATGGAATACCTAGTAAGCAACCTGAAATCTCTAGCATGACGCATGAAGAAGATGAAGAAATGCAACATGATATATAAAAATTACAAGACCAAGTGCAACAAAATTCACTCTCACAAAAAGTAACAGAAACTAAGATGGATGGTTTAAATAAAGGCATGGAATCTAAGATGAATGATGTGGAAACTAAGATGGATGGTTTAAAGAAAGGAGTGGAAGCTAAGATGGAAGGAAAAATGGAAGATCTGAAGATAGATTTGACAAAGTTGATACAAGAAATGTTTACTAATGGTGAAAGGGTAATAATGGAAACTCATGATGAGAAAAAATGAAATGTTAATCATGATTTCATAGACTCTAACATTGGATTGAAGACCCACCATGTTCCAAAGATCGATATGAGGAAGTTTGATGACAAGGATCCTATAACATGAATTGTACAGATGGAGCAATATTTCTATCTCCATAATGTGAAAAACACACAAAAGGTATGCATTGAAACTTTATATTTGGAACCAAATCAGTTTGTATGGTATCAATGGCTTTTCTCTCGTAAACAAATTGTCACTTGGGTAATTTTTACGGAAGAAATGATAACATTTTATGAGGATACAAAAAGCAACACTTTTTTTAGCCAATTGATAAATCTAAAACAAAAGGGTTCAATGATGGAGCACATTGAGGACTTCCAAAAATTTAATATAATGGTAAAATATATTCCAGAGGACCATAGGATTGATGTGTTCATAGGGACTTTAAAGGATAACATCCAACATGAGGTTCACCTTTGGGAACCTGATTCATTGGAGAAGACATTTAGGTTGGAAAGAAAAATGAAAAGAAAAATTATGGCAACTATGAAGCCTACCACTCACAACTATAAAGATGGAAGTGTTGTTGCCCCTAGCATTCCACAACCTACAAGGTTGACACCACAACAATTGCAAGAAAAAATAGCAAAAGGGCTTTGTTACAGTTGTGATAGCAAATACATTAAAGGTCATAAGTGTGCCGAGAAGAAATTATTTTACATAGATTGTGAAGAGGAGGAAGAAAAGGAACAAGAAATGTCAGAAGAAGAGGATATACATCAGGAACAAACCCTTAGAGAAAGAAGAAATGAATTTGACCATATCTTGTAATGCATTGGCTAGAATTACCACTCCTCAAACTATCAAGATACAAGGACATATCAAGAAGAAAAAAGTAATAGTGTTGATTGATTCAGGCAGTACCCATAATTTTATTCATTATAAGATAGCCAAGGAATTGAATTGCTTCCTATATCCAGCACCAGAGTGCCAAATGATGGTTGCAAGCGGTGTTGAAAAGTGTGCAACAAGAAATGCTAAATTTAGAATGTGCTAAAACTAGAACTCCTAAAAATAGCACTTCTAAAAATAGAAATTTGGCCAATGAGCATTTTGGCCACCTTGGGTGAGAGGTGAAACTTCTAAAAATAGCATTTCTGGGTCCCTTCCTATTTTTAGTAGTCCCTGGTCTAACTATAGGAAGTAAAAACGAATTTGGTCTTAACATCAGTTTAAAATATTAATTAATTAATCTCCATGAGTTAATTAATTATGGAAAATTAAACTATAAGTCTTTGTGAGAACATGCAATTAGTTGTCCCACTGATTGACGAATTTATCCTTGATTTTCTCCACCGATTGAGGAATCAAGTATGAGTTCTATAATGAGAGGATCAGTTGACTTAGTTTTACTTAGTCAAGTCCATTTAGATTAATTTAACAAGTTGTTAAATTAATGAGATATAGTTTGTTAATGCTTGCATGCATGTGACAACTATTATTTCAGATAGCTGAGCATTCCCTCATGGATAATTGATGCATGTCAGTTCAGACAGAGACCCAGTTGAGTTCAGATGAGGGAGAGTGTACTATCAGATGCTTTGATATTTCTAGTAAGTATTCCTTGCATGGAAAAGGATCTATTTCCAAGAGAAATACGTAATATAGGAGATTGGAGGACTTGTGGCCTATATATTGAGGCCTAGGTCATCTATGATCTTCATCTTTTGATTGTAAAGAGTACAAGATTCTCTTGAGCTTATTCTTTTTGTAACCAGAAGAGGATTTCCACTTGATTGATAATACAGATAGGGGTTTTATGTTGGTGCTTTCCCCAGTGATATATCTTGTGTTATGGTTGACTATTTCGCTTGATCAGTTATATGTTTTTATGCTTGATGTTGCTCATGAAATCGATTATGCTTTCGCTTAATGTTTTGTAGAACTATATCAAGTATTATGCTTTAGTACATTGCATATATTAGTTTGATCTACAAGTGTAAAATTTCTACATGGTATCGGAGCACAGGTGATCAAGGAAGAACAGTATATAAGCAAGAGAAATTTGAAGTTTATTATTTGGGATATAGATCTCAAGTTCTTATCACATCTATTTCACCAATGGCTTTCTATAGTTTGAGGCTTGAGTATGCCCTTGATGGAAACTCAAACTACATAGCTTGGAAGGATCGCATGGAGGCAGTATTGGAAGATAACAGCCTTAAAGACTTCATTGATCAAGAAGTTCCTAAGCCTATTGATGCTACTCAACTGGCGAAATGGAAGAAGTGTGTAGCTAGAGCTAGGAGAATCATCCTGGAGGGAGTTCGAGATCACATAATTTTGAGCCTCCATGGGAAGGAAACTCCACATGCAATGTGGAAAACATTGAAAGGTTTATATCATAATGGAAGTTATCAAAGCAAGCTAGCACTGAAGGACAAACTTCGCAAGATCAAGTTTGAAAAGGGTGACACTATCTCTACGTTCCTGAACAAGCTCACCACCTGCAGGGATGAGCTTGCAAGTGTAGGGGTCGTGACTGTTGATGATGATATGGTGAGTCTAGCACTCCTTGGCCTTCCTAATAGCTGGCATAGCTACCAAGACTCAGTGAATGGAAGGGACAAACTGCCAGATTGGGAACAACTATGGTCGGATTTGATGGAGGAGGAGATCAGACGGAGCACTAGGGATGGAGCTTCTTCATCAAAACATGATGATGAAGAGAACTTGCCTTTAGCATCTAAAGCTAAGAAAGGGAAAGGGAAGTCATCCCAATCCAAGTATTCTCAAGGAGGGAAGAAGTTTGACAAGTCGAAGGTGAGAAGCTTTCATTGTCATGAGTTGGGACATTATGCTACTAATTTCCCAAAGAAGAAGGCCAAGAAAGGTTCCTCCAAGGAATCTAATGGTGATGCACTAGCTTCATAGTTTGAGATGGATTTATCACTTATTGCATGCATGGTTTCATCCAGCATTGGATGTGTTTGGTGCTTGGACAGTGGAGCCTCTTTCCACATGTCAGGTGACAAGAATATTTTCAGCACTTTGGAGGAGAAGGATCTCCAGATACGGATCAAGATGGGCAATGAAGGAAAGTATCGTGTCTCAGGTGAAGGTACGGTTGTGTTTCAGAGGGAGCATGGTTCTCCCCTCACTCTTTCTAATGTTATGTATGTACCAGGGCTGAAAAATAATCTTGTGTCTATTGCTATGCTTGAGGATAAAGGCTATGATGTAGTCTTTAGTTTGGGAAAGGTTTTCCTAAGGCATATCGGCACTGGACAAACCAAATAGATAGGGATTCGAATTAAGAATCTCTATAAGTTACAGGTAGAATATTGTGCTGCATTGAGTTCCAAAGAAAAAGTGGTGCATGGCCAAGATATTGGCGAGTTATGGCATAGGAGACTGGGCCACTTGCATCATGGGGCCTTGAAGATCATGCAGCAAATTTCTACTGAATTACCCAAGTGCAAGCTGGATCAAATGAGCACATGCAAAGGTTGCACTTTGGGAAAGTATGCAAAAGCTTCCTTTCATGATTAGGATAGTAGAGCAGGAGCAGTTCTAGAGCGAGTTCATTCAGATGTATGCAGGCCCTTCTCTACAGCCTCCATGGCAAAGCATAGGTTCTATGTTATTTTTGTTGATGATTTTTCTCGTAGATGTTGGATCTACTTCATGCAAAAGAAGGATCAAACCTTCTTGAAGTTTTGTCAGTTCAAAGCTTTGGCGGAGAAAGAATCAGTGATGAAAGTAAAGGCCTTGTGGATTGATAACGGTAGAGAGTATGTTTCTCAACAGTTTAAGGACTTTTGTGCTTCGGAAGGAATTAAGCGGGAACTCAAGGCATCTCATAACCCATAACAGAATGGGGTGGCTGAAAGGAAGAATAGATCTATTGTGGGAGAAGCTCAAGCAATGTTGCATGACCAAGGCCTACCACTTCATCTATGGGCTGAGGCATGCAATACAACAGTATATCTTCATAACATAAGTCCTTATCGCATGTTGGGGATGAAGACACCTATAGAGGCTTTTTCGGGGAAGCGACCAAATGTGAGTCATTTTCGCATCTTTGGATCACCAGTCTTCTGTCATGTGACCAAAGATGCTTAGAAGAAGCTAGACCCAATAGCTGAGTTGGGAATACTTGTGGGGTACACGGATACACCTCACAACTATCATGTGTTTCTGCCTACCAGTCAGAGGACCATAGTGCGCAGGATCTAAAGTTTGATGAGCAGTGAACCATGCGAGTGTCACTTGAGAGGGAGCTCAATTTGCATGGTGATGATGAGGAACCATTAGTTCCTAAGGAGGAGGAGCCTCCTGATGATGTGGATCAGCCACATGAAGAGATTCTAGTAGTGGAGATCACCACTGCTGGAGAGACTTCCAAAGATGGGCAGAAATGCTCACGGGAAGTGATAGATTGATGCAGGATGTGAGAGAGAATGTGGGGCAACCATCCTCTTAGCGCAGATAGAGGAGATCTCCTGATAGATACACTAGCTACATGGCCCTGGTTGGGGAGTGTGTAATGACTGAGCCTTCTTCTTTTGAGGAGGTAGTGTAGCAGCCAGTTTGGGTGGATGCAATGGCAGAGGAGTATGATTCTAACATGCGAAACAGTGTGTGGGATGTTGTCCCTAGACCGAGGGACAAGTCAGTGGTTACTTCCTGATGGCTTTACAAGGTAAATCATGCAGCTAATGCCAATATTGAGAAACACAAGGCAAGGTTTTTTACCTGTGGTTTCTCATAGGTGGAGGGGATTGACTATGATGAGACCTTTGCTCCTGTTGCAAGGTACTCATCGATCAGATTGATTCTAGCACTATCAGCACAGATGCATTGGAAGATCCATAAAATGGATGTGAAAACAGCTTTCCTCAATGGGGAGATTGAGGAAGAGGTATACATAGAGTAGCCTGAGGGATTTGAGACCTCCGATCGTGAGTCACATGTGTTCCAACTCAAGCGAGCATTGTATGAGCTAAAGCAAGCACCCCGTGCTTGGTATACCAAGATCCATAGCTATTTCACCGGGTTGGGCTTCACCAAGAGTGAAGCGGATGCAAACCTCTATCACATCATGGTAGAAGGTAAGCTATTGATTATTGTACTTTATATCGATGATCTGATTTTGATAGGTAATGATCATTTGATCAAGTCTTGTAAGGAGGACCTTGCAAGAGAGTTTGAGATGAAGTACATGGGCCTCATGCACTACTTTATAGGAATGGAGGTGTGGCAAAGAGATGGGGAAGTATTTGTTTCTCAAGGCAAGTATGCCAATGCGATACTCAAGCACTTCCACATGGATATGTGCAAGCCCATGGAGACTCCTCTAGCAGGTAACTGGAGGAAGGAGGATGCTACTTCAGGTGAGGTAGTAGCTGCTACTATTTATCGGCAGCTTGTGGGTTCACTTATGTATCTAGTGAACACATGACCGGATTTGTGCTTTGCGGTGAACCAGCTGAGTCAAGCTATGGTTTAGCCAACCAAGTTATTTTGGAAGGCGGCAAAGCATGTGCTGAGATATATCAGAGGCACTACACAGTATGGATTATGGTATAGGAAGACAGAGGGAGTGAAGTTCCAAGGCTTCACGGATGCAGATTGGGCAGGTAGTCCATCAGACAAGAAGAGCACTTCTGGAGGAATCTTCAACCTTGGGTCAGCTGCGGTTTCTTGGTATAGCAAGAAACAAAGATCAGTTGCACTTAGCTCAGCAGAGGTTGAATACATGGCTGCTAGTCAGGATGCATGTGAGGCTATCTAGATGCAGAAGATTCTAGTGGGATTGTTTGGTCAGATGATGGATCCTACCGTGATATATTGTGATAATCAGAGTTGCATTAAACTCTCTGAGAATCCACTATTTCATGACAGGTCCAAGCATATAGATATCTGCTATCATCATCAATGGGATTGTGTGTTCAAGAGGATCATGACGTTGCTATACATTTCACCGAGGAACAGGATGTAGATATTTTGACAAAGGCATTGTCAAAGGGCAAGTTTGAGTTCCATAGAGACAGGATCAGGGTTGTTGATAATCCCTTTCTTGTTGAGAGGGAGTGTTGAAAAGTGTGCAACAAGAAATGCTAAATTTGGAATGTGCTAAAAATAGAACTCCTAAGAATAGCACTTCTAAAAATAGTAGTTTGGCCAATGAGAATTTTGTCCAGCTTGGGTGAGAGGTGAAACTTCTAAAAATAGAATCTTCTAAAAATAGCATTTTTGGGTCCCTTCCTATTTTTAGCAGCCCCTGGCCTAACTATAGGAAGTAAAAACGAATTTGGTCTTAATAGTAGTTTAAAATATTAATTAATTAATCTCCATGAGTTATTTAATTAGAAAATTAAACTAGAAGTCTTTGTGAGAACATGCAATTAGTTGTCCCACTGATTGACGAATTTATCCTTGATTTTATCCACTGATTGAGGAATCAAGTATGAGTTCTATAATGAAAGGATTAGTTGAATTAGTTTTATTTAGTAAACTCTAGTTAGATTAATTTAACAAGTTGTTAAATTAATGAGATATAGTTTGTTAATGCTTGCATGCATGTGACAACATTTATTTTAGATAATTGAGCATTCCCTCATGGATAATTAATGCATGTCAGTTCAGACAGAGACCCAGTTGAGTTTAGATGAGGGACAGTGTACTATCAGATGCTTGGATATTTCTAGTAAGTATTCCTTGCATGGAAAATGATCTATTTCCAAGAGAAATACAATATAGGTGACTGGGGGGACTTGCGGCCTATATATTGAGGCCTAGGTCATCTATGATCTTCATCTTTTGATTGCAGAGAGTGCAGGATAGCTCTTGAGCTGATTCTTTTTGTAACCAGAAGATGATTTCCACTTGATTGATAATACAGATAGGGGTTTTATGCAGGTGCTTTCCCCAGTGATATATCTTGTGTTATGGTTTATTATTTCTCTTGAGTAGTTATATGTGTTTATGCTTGGTGTTGCTCATGAAATCGATTATGCTTCCGCTTAATGTTTTGTAGAACTAGATCAAGTATTATGCTTTAGTACATTGCATATATCAGTTTGATCTACAGGTGTGAAATTTCTACAAGTGGAGGAACCATAAATTGCTCTGGAAAGTGCCATAATATGAAGCTATCCATGGGAGAATATGTATTGAATAGCCCAATGCTTTCAATTCCAATGGGTGGTGTTGATGTTGTACTAGGAGTCCAATGGCTACAATCCTTGGGTACAATAGCTTTTAATTTTGAAGAAATTTTCATGAAATTTTGTTTGGAAGGAAAGGAAGTTGAATTAAGGGGTATCGCGGGGAAACCAGGAAAGATAATCAGCGCTAATGGAATGACAAATATTCGAAAGAAAGAACAATGAGGTGTAATTGCACAATTATGTTCGCTAGAGGTTCCCACATCGAAATCATTTATTTGTCCTAATCTCCAAAAAGTCTTGGAAAATCATTCCAAGGTATTTGAGACTCCCAAAGGCCTACCACCTCTTCGTGATCATGATCATGCTATTCATTTGATTCCAGGAAGCGTTCCTCCAAACATTAAGCCTTACAGATATCCCTATGCCCAAAAGAGTGAAATTGAGCGTATAGTTGTAAAAATGCTAGAGGCTGGTATAATTCAACCTAGTCAAAGTTCTTTCTCTGCTCCAGTAATATTGGTGCACAAGAAGGATGGATCATGGCACATGTGTCCAGATTATAGGGAGCTCAACAAGCTCACTATTAAAGATAAATTTCTGATTCCTGTCATTGATGAATTATTGGATGAATTGCATGGATCAATTTACTTCACCAAGTTGGGTCTTCATTCAGGATATCATCAAATCAGAATGAAGATTGAAGGCATTCTGAAAACAGCATTCAGAACTCATGAGGGTCATTATGAATTTTTGGTCATGGCTTTTGTCCTTACCAATGCACATTCTACATTTCAAGATTTGATGAATTCCATTTTGAAACCCTTCCTTAGAAAATTTGTGTTAGGATTTTTTGATGATATACTAATCTACACCAAGTCTTGGAAGGATCATGTTCAACATGTTGACAGGGTGCTCAAACTATTGGAGGAGAAATAATTATATGAAAAAACCTCCAGATGTTTCTTTGGAGTACAAGAGGTGGAATATCTGGGTCATATTGTATCTCATGAAGGTGCTAAGGTAGACCCTGGAAAAATTAAATCCTGGAAAAATTAAATCCATTAAGGAATGGAAAATCCCCACATCCATAAAGCATCTATGAGGATTTCTTGGGTTGACAGAGTATTATCGCAAATTTTTTAAGAATTATGGGAGAATAACAGCACCTCTAACAACATTATTGAAGAAAGATGCATTTTCATGGACTCCAAAAGAAACAGAGGCCTTTGAACATCTTAAAGAGGCAATGTGCCAAGCACCGGTCTTAGCTACTCCAGAATTCACAAAAACCCTTATTGTGGAATGTCATGCCTCAGGAAATGGAATTGGTGTTGTTTTAATGCAAGAAGAAAGACACATTTCTTTTGAAATTCATCCAATCAAAGGAAATTATTTACACAAAGCTATTTATGAGAAGGAAATGTTGGCAATACTACATGCACTTAATAAATGGTGACCCTACCTAATGGGAAGACAATTCAAGGTAAAAACGGATCATGATAGTATTAAATACTTTTTAGAATAAAGATTATCTTCAGAAGAGCAGCAAAAATGGGTCACAAAGATGTTGGGTTATGACTTTGAAATCATCTACAAAAAACGGAAGCAAAATGTTGTGGCAAATGCACTCTCAAGAAAGGATAAGGATGTGGAAGAATTGATTTGCACCATTTCTATAATCCAACCAAATTGGATAAATAAAGCAAGGGATGAATGGAATAATGATGAAGAAGTGTGGGCACTCATTCAAAAGATACAACAAGATCCTAGTACACCTGATACATTTCGCTAAAATATGATTCGTTATGGTACAAAGATCGCTTATACCTATGTAATAATTCCCAATTCAAACAAAAGATTCTTATGAAATTGCACAATTCTCCCTTAGGAGGGCACTTGGGATTTTTAAAAACTTACCACAGGGTTAAGAAGGAATTCTTTTTAGATGGCCTTAAATTAGATATTCAAAGGTTTGTGGTGGAATGTTTGGTTTGCCAACAAAATAAAGTTGAAACAATTAAGACCCCAAGTCTATTACAACCTTTATCGATTCCAAGCCAATGTTGGGAGGAGGTTTCAATGGATTTTATCATAGGTTTACCCAAGTCCGAAGGAAAAAGTGTCATCATGGTGGTATTTGACAGACTTACCAAGTATGCACAATTTTGTGCATTATCTCATCCATTTAAATCCAGTACAGTTTCTACTGCATTTATGGAAACAATTCAAAAGCTACATGGAAACCCAAAGATTATTGTAAGGGACAGAGATCCCATTTCCACTGGAAATTTTTGGACAAAATTATTTTCTTGTCTCAGTACTCAGTGATCTCATAGCTCATCTTATCATCCTCAATCTTATGGGTAAACTGAGATAGTAAACAAATGTTTAGAAAGATATATTCATTGCTTTGTCTTTGATAAACAGACATAATGGGTCAAATGGTTACCTCTCACTGAATGGTGGTATAAGACTTCCTTCCATACTGCAGCAAAAATGACCCCATTTATGGCACTTTATGGATATCATCCACCATCCATCACATTATATTTAATAGAAAATTCTAAGGTTCAAGTGGTGGAAGATCACATTGAGCATCAATAACAAGTTCTCCAACTCTTAAAGAATAGCCTCACTTTGACACAGAATAGAATGAAACAACAGGCAGATCAGCATCGCAGTGAAAGAAGTTTTGATGTAGGTGACTGGGTATTCTTGTGGATACAACCATATAAACAAATGTCCCTCAAGCAAGCTTAGAAGGATAATAAATTATCACCAAAGTATTACGGTCCATACAAGATGTTGCAAAAGATTGGTACTATGGCATACATATTGGAGCTTCCTGCAGCTTCCCAAGTGCACCCCATTTTCCATGTTTCATGTTTAAAGAAGTTTATAGGTGACAAGCTCCTAGTTCAACCAACATTGCCGGAAATTGACAAGGAAGTAAAAATCATATTGGAACCTGAAGCGATCACAGGAACAAGAAATCGAAAGCTACGAAATCGATCAATTTCAGAGTACCTCATCAAGTGGAAGAACCTACCCGCTGAAGATTCCACATGGGAGGATGAAAATTTTATACATAAGCATCCATAACTACTAAAGTTTTGAGGACAACACTTTTTTTAAGGAGAGGGGAATGTTAGGTCCCTATGATACTACTGATTCCCTCATTACTATTGTCACTGTAGCCCTTATTTTTATTATTGTGACCCTATTGTCCCCATATTGTTATTAGTGTGCCCCATAGAAGCCCACTATTGTTATTGTTGTGCCCTTATATTATTATTTTTATTTCGACTTTGATTATATTGTAACCCCTTAGACTCCTATATATAGAAAGGAGATTTAGTCATTTGTATCATCCAAGAATTTTTCATTTGTGTAATGTAAAATAGGTTTACCCCTCGAAGAGGCTGATTTCTAAGGCGTTGATCTATCTTTTCTATCTTTTTGTGAGCTGGTTTCATAACCCTCTGGCCACAAAATTGCCCTTATGTTTCTCCACACTACCATCCGTTGATTGATTTACCTTGTAAATCCATATCGAACTCACCATTGACTTGTCTGTTAGTCTTGGGACCACATACCACACGTTATTCCTTATAATGTAGTCATACTCCTCAACCATGGAATCAACCCAAATTGGTCGTTGCACTACTTCCTCAAAAAAGGATGGCTCAATCTATACATTCCCACTCATCAAAGCCATGTAGCTAGTGTGCCTCTCTAGTGACCTCCTCTACTTGCACTGTGATGTGGGTGATCCCACATTATCTCTACCATCATGCAATAACATCTCAACCTCTCTGGTGCACTTTATCCCATCTCTAGAAGATTTTGCATGAGTGGGTGTTTCCACTCCCTGCTCCTCTACATGTGGCTACTCCAATCATCCTGAGGTTCCTCCTTTGGAGCTAAAATATCCTCAACCGCATGTAGCTAAATCTCCCTCTCAAGGGAACATCTCATGGCCTTATCTTCATCAAACTTCAGATCTCTGCGAACCACTGTCATCATGTTGATTGGCAAGCACACCTGATAGTTGTGAGGTGTATCAGTGTACCCCACAAATATGCCCAACTTTGTTGTTGGCTTTCATTTTCCATGCATCTTTGGTAACATGGAAGTAGATTGATGAACCAAAGATCCTGAAGTGTGCCACATCTGGTTTCTTCCCTAAAAAAGCCTCTTCTAGTGCACTCATCCGTAGAATTCGTTGAGGGATTTTGTTCTGCAAATAAACAGTTGCGTTGCATGCTTCAACCCACAAGTGTAATGGTAGGCCCTGATCATGCAAAATCACCCATGCTTCTCCCACAATACTTTTTTTCTTCCTTTCAACCACCCCAAATTTTTGTGGGTTATGAGATGCGATCAACTCCTGTTGATTTCTTTTTGATGCATAGAATTTTTTGAACTCATTCAACACATACTCTCCATTGTAATCTCTCTTGAGAGCTTTAATTTTCCTGCCAGTATTTTTCTCGACCAATGCTTTAAATTCATAGAACTTAACGAACATATTATCTTTCTTCTAGATGAATAAAATCCAACACTTATGAGAAAAATCATCAACAAACATTACATAATACATGTGCTTGGTTGTGGATGTTGTTGAGAACGGTCCACACACATCTTAGTGAACTTGATCAAGGATCGCTTGTGCTCGACTATCTTTGTCATGAAAGGAATATTTGGTGTACTTCCCCAATGTACACCCTTTTCATGTGCTTCTCTACTCTAGTGTACCCATGTGAAGACTGGTAGAAATTTGTTGCAAGATCTTCAAAGCGCCATGGTGCAAGTGACCCAATCTCCTGTGCCACAACTCATCGATGCCTCGTCTTTGCACCTTCTCTACTTTAGTGCTCTAGGAAACACAATCTTATACCTCCAACTTGTAGATGTTATTCACTCAAACCCCTTTCCTCTTCACCTGTCATGTGGTTATGTGATGAAGGAACGCCTTTCCCTTACTAAATATCACATCATAGCCTCTATCCTCCAACATGGCAACAAAAACCAAGTTCTTCTTTAAACCAGGAACATACATAACATCTCTCAAACTAAGGGGAGAACCACACTCCCTCTGAAAGGTAACTATACTGATGTTAGTTGTGTTATACCTCCCATCATCACCCATCTCGATATGCATCTGGAGATCCTTCTCCTCCAAGTTACTAAAGATATCTTTGTTACTGTTCATATGGAATGAATTTCCACTGTCCAAGTACCACTCACTACCCATCATCGATGACACCATACAAGTGATTAGGGTCAATTCGAGTTCGAATTATGAAGAAAGAGCCTCACCTGCTGCTCCTCCTGGGGGCTTCTTACCGGCCTTCTTATGTGGACACTTTGTGGCAAAATGTCCTAGCTTGTGACAGTGAAAACACTTGATTTTTGACATGTCCTTCTTCTTCCCGCCCTCACAAGAATTTTATTTCGAATGGGATGAATTCCCCTTCCCTTTCTTTTCCTTACCAACCAAGGCACAATTATCCTCATCATCATGCTTTGATGAGGATCCATCTCTAGTGTTCCATCGAATCTCTTCCAGTACCAATTCAGACCACAATCACTCCCACTCTGGTAGCTTCTCCCTCCCATTAACTGAGTCTTGGTAACTGTGTCATCTCTTGGGAAGTCCTAGAAGTTCTAGGCTCACCAGATCGTCATCGGCAACAGTAATCCTGACACTTCCGAGCTCATCCCGACATTGGTTGAACTTGTTCAAGTACTTCAGAATTGAGTCGCCCTTCTCCATCTTGATCTTTATGAGTTTCTCCTTCAGTGCCAGCTTCCTATGGTCACTCCTATTTTGAAACAAGTCTTTCAATGCCTTCCACATTGCAAATAGAGTTTCCTTACCATGGAGATTTGAGACAATATCATCTCGAACTCCTTCTAGCGTAATCCTTCTTGCCTTTGCCACACACTTTCTCCATTCATCCAAATCTTTAACATTCGATGTTGGAGGCTTTGGAGTATCATGATCTATGAATTCCTCCATTTTATTGTCTTCCAACATTGCCTCCATCCTACCCTTCCAAGCTATGTAATTCGAGCTTCCTTCCAGGGCATACTCAAGTCTCAAACCATAGAATGACATCCTACTAAATCTGGAGTATGAACTGCAAATTCGATTTCAGTTACACAACAAACTCATATTCTCCTCTTCTATAATGTCTTTAGCTCATATACCATGTAGATTTGTACTTGTAGATTCAAAGTGCTTATGTAATATGCTAAAACAAAACACTTGAATATACTCTACTTATTAGCAGAAACAAAAATTGATTGATGAAAACACTAAACAGAAAAAGAATAATTTCAATTGCACATAACACAATAATTTTTCTGGGGAAATCAACTGCTCAAAACCCCTACTATCTATATTGCATTAACCAGAATATATGAGAAGAAAATACAATGCTTTTTCAACTCAAACAATTCCTGCAGAAGTACATTCTATCTCTCTGCTTCACAAACCTGCTCAAGCCAACACTTATCCAATTCTGCTACCTACCAATACCATGCTTCCTTGTGCATTCCTGAGAGAATTAGCCCATATTTAATTGGGAAAATCCCTCACCACAATTGCGTAATCCATCATAGGCATTCTACTGATTGCATTCACCATATGTACAACTCAAAAAAATATACAACTGATAGTATATTGTCCCTGAACTCTAATCTCAACTGGGTCTTCCTATGAACTGACATGCATGATTTATTTATGAGTGAATCTTCAGTTAACTAGTGGAGCAATGAAGTTGCATTGAAGTTGTTCCCCACAACCAGACTTCCTACTAGTTCCTCCAACTGTTTGAACTTATTTAATTGGCTATAACTCAGTTAGACTGAGTTAATTAATTACAACTCAAAAGAAATCAACCTAGACCCCTAAAATTTAGGAAGCACTCTACATGACTCTAGATAGACTTCCAACTCGAATTTACTAAGCCAACTAAGTAAAATTAACTTAGTTAACTATTACAAGTTGCTATGAGAATAGAATTTCAATTTAATTCCTAATTTAATTCAAGGATAAATTAAATTAGGGTTTCTTGTTGCTATTTTTAACAATTTGATCTGAAACAAGTGTGCATCAAGGAGCAAGGAGATGACTCAAATCTAGAAGATCTGAAAGTACATTAAGTACTAATGGTTAAAACTTGATTGATTTAATTATCTTTGAATATCTAATGACGCAAGATATGTTTGAATGTGTTTTAAGTGATCTGTGATTTAACAGTGAAATTTGTAGAAAGTATTATTGTGATTTGTAACGAAGCTCGGATTTAGTAGTTCAAGATCTATATGTTGGTTTTCTTCAGTAAGGCATTGTACATTCGTATATTTGGATCAGCATAGTCACGAATAAATTATGTGATATTTTATTCCATATGTTGGTATATATACGTGTGTGATGTATGGTAATTGTGTACACAGGTAGATATGTTTTATGGAGGTCACGTATATGTACTAGGGTTTGAATTGCTGCTTGATGGTGGCAGTTGATGATGTATGTTATGTATGTTGTTGTCTGTTAATGATGTATTTTATGTATTTGGCAAAGTTGACTGGGTTGATTTGATTATGGATTAGAATATTGGTTAGTGATAATGCTACAGGATGTTGATATGTGATTAAGTTTCTACTGGGACTCAGTGTGTCAGTTTCTTAGTGAGTGATGCAGTGATTCAGTTTTAGCATTTAGTGATTTGAGATCTATACGTAGGTTGTATTTAGAGGAAGCGTGTATATACGCGGTTATGCTTCAAAATAGTCACATATAATTTATGAAGTAAATTAGATAAAGGTGTGTAATGATTACAGGTTACTTCTATGTTCATAATAGTGTGACTACGATCTTGATTTCTAACAGTTTATTCAATGGATTGATTTATGGCTTGATATAATTATGGTTCATTGTGCATTGGTATGATCTGGTTATGATGGTTCAGTATTCAATGTTTCAGTTCCTTCAATGATTCAATTGGTATTCAGTGGTGATTCAGTGATTGTATTCAGACTCTCTGATTCAGCATTCATATTGGTATATTAGTTTGAGCTTATGTTTGACATGGGTCCAGTGTGAAAATTTGATGAAAGGTGGCTTACATGTTGTTTGATTATTGTTTGACAGGTGGATCCAGTGTGAAACATTCTGAAATGTGGTCCACAAGGTGTTGAGGATTGCAACCTTCAGTGAGGGGGTAGGAGCTCCCTTCCGATAGGAGCCGGTAAATGAGATTTGGGGGTTGTATCTCCCTTCTAGTGGGTGCTAGAGAACGAGTGGATGTTGTAGCCTCATGCAGGTGGGTGCATGCATGCTGATAAGAGTTTGCATCAATACAAAATATAATGAATATTTTTTTATATAATAAGAAAGAAGATAGATACAATGGCAGTGGTGGTTTTCTCCCACATTGGGTTTCCACCTAAAATCTTGGTGTTCATATGTATTGATATGTTTCTTGTGTGTTTATTTTTCTTTCTCATGGTTTCTGCCTAATAAATGAATAATGAAATTGATGGAGCATATGAAAAGTTAGTTATCTGGATATACGTGTTTTGCGTTCACTAGAGTCGCATACATATGCGGGGTGCATGAAGAAAAGTAGTGTACAAAATTCTAAATATGAAATTGAAGGTTTAAAGTGAATTAAAAATAGTGATCCCCCCTCGGAGTCATTTTCCTAACAATTGACATTAGAGTAGGTCCCTCAAAAGAAGCTCAATTACTTAAAGGGAAATCTATCAATATGAGCAGTCAAGAGGGAGTATCTTCTATTAAGCCACCTTTGTTTAATGGAACTAAGTCTGTATTATGGAAATTCATAATGAGAGCATATTCTCAGGAACTACAAGTTGACATATGGGAAATTGTTGAAGGTGGATATCAATACCCAGCCTCCATTCCCACATATGATGCAGGAAAGAAACAATATGAGATCAATTCAAAGGTTATAAATGCTAACTTGGGAATTTTGGTTGAATCTGATTTTGTGAAAATCATGCATTTGAACACCGTAAAGGCAATATGATATAAGCTTGTCCAAATATATGAAGGTGACACTAAGGTAAAAAGTGTTAAACTTCAAACATATAGAATTCAGTATGATACTCTTAGAATTCACGATGATGAAAGAATTACAAGTTTTTTTCTTAGAGTAGACGAGATTATTAACTTAGTGAAAAATCTTCTTGATGAATCAAGGATACTATTGTTGTTGAAAATATTTTAAGATCATTAACCCAAAATTTGGATTCCAAAGTCTCCGCCATTGAAGAAATGAAGGGCTTGAAGAATCTCACTATTGAACAGCTCCATGGGATCTTGATAGCTTATGAGGTGAGAAAAATGGATATATAAAGTATTAGAGAAGTAGCATTCAAAGTCATAAACAAAGGGAAAGAAAAATAAGATCCTAAGGAAACATGTTACATTTCAGACGAAGAAGAAGTGAATTTTGTGAAGAAGCTCCAAGTAGTAACTGACAAGTTCAAAGGTAAGCATCCTTTTAAATGTTTTTCCTATGGAAAAGTAGGTCACTATGCAGCTAAGTGTCCTTATAAATAAAATCATGAAAAAGGAAAGAATGTTCCAAAGACGAATGTTAAAAGTAGTTTTGTTGGCAAGAAAAGTTTTTATACTCATGAAGATAGTGAATAGTATTCCAATAATGAGGATGATAAACCAGACCAAGATTGTCAATTACTTATGGAATTTGAAGAACAATGTGTATATGAATCTAATGATGTCTTTATGGATTCTCTAGAATAAATTAATACACTCGGGGTCATAAACAAGAATCAAGGAAAAGGAAATCAATATGTATAAAGAAAACACCCTTGTTGAAGAAATAACCCAACTAAAGATCTGTCTAGAAGAAGTTAAATTAGTAGAATAATATTTCAAGAAACAAGTCCAAGAAAGGAAAAATAACTTTGAAAATGTAGAACTTGAAATTATGGGTCTAAGAAAGGAACTTGAGAAAATAAAGGCTCTAAATCTTAGATTTTCTAAAGGATCTAAAACTTTAGAACAAATCATTAAAGTGAAAAAATATCCACTAATCAAGACAGGTCTTGGATACAATCCAAATCAAAATGATGAAACATTAGAACCTATGAAATCTTCTTAAACAGGTAAAAAAAATTATATCAGTGCAGTAAAAGGAAGCAATCATCATAATTATAGGACTCAACAAAATAATGAAGGATCAAATTATTCTCAAGCAAAACAACCTTTCCATGAAGAAAGGGAAAGCTAGTCAAAAGGTATTATACTCCCAAGTATTCTTACTAAAATGGTCAATGCTTCACTTGTCACAAATTTGGTCACAAAGCAGTTCATTGTGTTTCTTATAAAACGATTATGACTAGAGAAGAAAGAAAACAACATAATGCAAACAGGGAAAATAAGTCTTCTTATAATGCTTTCTCCTCTCTTTATAATGTAGTTGAATGTCCTATTTACAATAAATTTGGTCATGAAGAAACTGAATGAAAAAACAGGATGAATTCATCTTATCAACAAGAATAGAAGACAAAACATCCCAAGGTATGGAAAAATAAAAATACTTCCTCTGAAAATTGTGGTCTAGCATTTTATGCAGGAGATCAAGGGAATCTATGGTACATTGACAACGGTTGTTCAAATCATATGACAAGCGAAAGAGATAAGTTTGTTTATTTTAATGAAATTAAGAAAGAAAATAATGTGAATTTTCGTAATAACTCACCTACTACTATTAAAGAAAAAGGAGTTGTGTTATTAAAAGAAAAATCCAAGGCTGAGAATGTATTATTTGTTAATGGGCTAAGACATAACTTGTTAAGTGTTAGTCAAATGTGTGATCAGGGGCATGAAGTTATTTTCATATCTAAGAATTGTGTGGCAAGAAATTTGGATACAGTTAAGACCATAATCAAGGGAACCAAAACTCCAGGAAATGTCTATATCCTAGAAGGCGGCAAAGAGCATTGTTTTTTTATCAAATACGAAGAAAGTTGGCTTTGGGACAAAATATTTGGACACCTAATATTTTATCAACTATACAAATCAAGCAAGATGGGAGAATTTCGTGACTTTCCAGGCATTTACCAACCTGAAAATAGCATTTTAAAATCATGTTGATTTGGTAAGAAATCCAAAGTTTAGTTTAAAGCTAAATAATTCACTTCAGGTAAACCCCTTGAACTTTTTCACCTTGATTTATGTGGACCTATGAGAGAGATGTCTACTCGCGGTGAACAATAATTCATGTTATTGGTTGATGACTTTACAAGAATGTGTTGGGTTGTATTCCTAAAGTATAAATATGAGGCATTTAAAAAGTTTAAAATTTTCAAAGCTATGGTAGAAAATGAATTGGAATTTTTTTTCAGTTTTTGTGGGCATCATGACATCAAAAGACAATTTTCCATAGCTAAAACTCCTCAACAAAATGGAGTGGCAAGAAGAATGAACATAACAGATCAAAAATGGTGTGTGTCTTGCTTTATGAATCAATAACACCTCACACCTTGTGGGGAGAAGCAATACATACAGTTGTGGATATACTTAACAAAGCCTATGTTTGATTAAACAATGATAAAACTCCATATGAAATATGGTATGGTAATCCTACAACTGTCAAACACTTTAGAATGTTTGGAAGAAAATGTTTCGTAAAGAAAAATTATGAAAATTTTGTAATGTTTGAATCCAAAGTTGATGAAGGAAACCTTCTTGGATACTCTTCCGGAAGCAAAGGATATAAATGTTATAATAAAAGGATCCAAATTAAAGATTGTTGAAAGTATTTATGTGGTGATTGATGAATCATCCATAGGTACCAAAAAGGAAGAAAAATCATCTGACAAACCACTCCCTACTAAAATCCAAGAAGTTGTAGGAGAAGAAGAAAGAGAAGCATCATAAGAAGGAAATAAAAATACAGGTATGACAGAAAATACCCCATCAAGGTATGTTCATAAAATCATCTTGAATCTCAAATTCTAGGTGATAAGGAAGCAAGAATACAAACTAGAAGAAATTTTCTTGGATCATCTAATCACTTAGCCTTACTATCTACAATTTAACCTAAAAATGTGAATCAATCAAGCAAACATTAATGTTGGGTTAAGGCAATGAATGAAGAACTAGATTAAATAGAAAAGAACCATACATGGGAACTTGTACCAAGGCCTCATTATAAAAATGTAATTGGGACAAAGTGGGTGTTTAAGAAAAAACTAAATGAAAATGGAGAAGTAATTTGAAACAAAGAAAGACATGTATGAAAAGGTTATGCTCAACGGGAAGGGATAGACTTTGAAGAGACATTTAAGCCTATAGCTAGACTTGAATCCATAATAATGTTCTTGTATTTTCCATCTTTCATAACTTTAAGGTATATCAAATGGATGTTAAATCTACATTTTTAAATGGGGACATAGAAGAATAAGTTTATATTGAACAACCTGAAGGATTCATACTTGGCAATGATAAAAATCTTGTTTGCAAACTTAAGAAGGCATTATATGGGTTAAAACAGGCTCCTTGTGCATGGTATTATTGTCTTGATAGGTATCTTCAGCAACAAGGATTCAGAAAGGATCTACATATAGAAATTTATATATCAAATTTGAAAAAGAAAAATATATGTAGATGAAATCATATTTGGAAGTAATGTTAAATCTATGAGTCAAGGATTTGCTTCAACTATGCAAGAGGAATTTGAAATGTATTTACTTGGTGAGCTAACATACTTTCTTGGTCTTCAATTTCATCAAAATAACATGGTATCTTTCTTTCTAAAACCAAGTATCTCAAGAAGATTATGAATAAATATGGAATGGAATACTACAAACTTGTGTGCACGCCAGTGGTAATAAGATGAAATCTCAGCCAAAAATATGACTCTCCTATAGTTAATCAACCCAAATATAGATCTATGATTAGCAGCTTAATCTATCTTATTGGTACAAGACCAGAAATTATGCATGTAGCTAGCATAGTTGGACGATTTCAAGCAAATCCTAAGGAAACTCATCTCAAAGCAGTCAAGAAGATATTCAAGTATCTAAAAGGCACTCAAGATTTTAGAGGATCCTTGAGGATCATTGAAATGCTCAAAGTTAAAATGTCTCATATACTCATGAAACTAGCGTCAAGTCGAATATTTCGTCATGCTGATTCTGGCAGTATATTCGATTTCAAAAATGGCCTCCGTATGAGGGAGAAAATGTGTACTGAAGTTTTCCTTCAATAGGCAAAAAAAATGGGCCTTTGCAGGCCAAGTGGCAGCCTTTCAATGTGACACGTGGCATGTCAAAGTCAACTTAGGTGCCAGTCAAAATCAACGGGTCAGAGGTCGAATTGGTAGGGTCAAGGCTCAAACCCACAACCTCTGAAAGCACATTTCAAAACCTTACCAATACACCATAGGCATGCCTTTGTATAATATGGGTGCAAAAATATTATTTAAGTTTTTATTGTAATAGTGTTGGGGGGTGAGTTAGCGGAGCTCACCATATTTGGTAGGCCCGCTAATCCAAAGCATATGCTTATCGAAGTTACCAAAGATAGGGACAGAGTTGACCATATAACAAAAATACAGATATACATACATATATTATATATATATATATAATTATATATATATATATATATATATATATAATATATATATTATATATATTATATATATATATATATATATCATTGCCAAAGTTCGTTAACCATCGCTCCACCGTTAACATATGCCACAAAACATGTGAATAGAGACTCACTGCCGAGGGTTAGGTATGCCACGGGTCAAGTAACCATCAGACATGTCGACTATATTTAAAATGTTTGTTAAACCATAGCGCGGGGTCACAATGTTATTGCACCGAATATCACATATACCATATTAAAAACAACTATATGCTACGTTTGCCATTCAAAATCTTGGGAGATCTACGGGTTTGACCTAAGACCTTCCCATAGTTTTGTAAAATGACTTGCCACTGCGCCTTGGAGGTGGGAGTTGTATAGTGGGTCTGTGTAATTATTGATATTTGTGCCTGTCAGAGGCCTTTTTGGGCATATCTTGGCCAATATTGGGCCTTTTTGTAATTTGAAAGTTGCGTTGGAGAGATGAGGCCAAGAGCTATCAGTTGATAGTAACCATTGATACCTATGTGCATAGTCCAGAATGGAAAATTTGATGTAAAGAGACTTTAATGAGAATTTTAATATAGTGGATGCCCACTGGAAGTGGGCCCAGAGATGTAGCCCAGGAGGGACAAACTCTATCATCAAATATCTTGAGTTTGCTTCTTATTTTCTCTATCATTTATGATTATGCTTAGATTTCAAGTTTGTGTTTAAAGGCACTTAAATATCAAGTTCTCTCATTCATTCACATAAAAGGAACCTTAATTAATATTTGGTGAAATTGAGGAAATAGTCAATTATGTTGTTTTCGGATCATATTTTGGTATCAGTGAGAGGTTGATCATGTGTAAGCAAGATATTTTCCAATGTGAATCTTGACTAGATCCATATTGCAACATGGAGAAGGGAAACTTGAAGAGATAAATCCAAATATTGAAAGAGGAAAGTCTCACAAAAGGTGGCAAGTTCAAATAAAGGAGAAGCTCCTTAGACAAAGAGAGAGGAGCAATTTCAGCAGATGTTCCTTAATATGCAAAGGATGATTGTAGAACTTTATGAAGACAAGAAGAATAGAGATGAAGCTTCATCTTATAAAGGCACGAAAGTGAAAAAGGGAAAGGAAAAATTTGATGGTAATGAACCTCCTTCTCCTCCATCTTCATCCTCTTCTTCTTCCTTATTCTCTTATCATTCAAGTTCAGATTCAGACTCACAAAACAAACAAAAGAAATCTCCTTTATTGAATCTTGATTTTAAGTTTGAGGTGCCAATATATGATGGTGAAATCCTAAAAAGTTAGATAACTAGATAAAGCAACTTGAGGCATATTGTAGAATTTAGAATATTGTTGATGAATCTGCAAAAATTCAGTTAGCTACACTTAGAATGGGGGGAACATCTTTGATTTGGTGGGAAAGTAAAACTCAATCAAATTTGAAGCATAAAGGTAAAATTATCTCTTCATGTTCTACGTTTGTTAAATCTCTTAGAAATAAATTCTATCCTTTAGGATATATGCAATAGGTTGTAATGGATTGGCAACATATAAGGCAAGGTAAAGGACAAAGTGTGCAAGAGTTTACACAGGAATTCAAGAAAAATTCATTAGCACTTCATGTTTCATTAAACACACATGATACTTTGTTAAAGTATATTTGAATTTTGCATTCTTATTCGCAACATACATTGCTTATGTTTAATCCAACTGACTTTGATGAAGTGTGTGTACAAGCCATTCATATTGAATTAGGTGGCAGACCTTTTCAGTCAAACTTTTCAAAGAAACCATTCAAGCATTTAGAGAGAAAATATTCCAAAGAAGGCAAAGGGAAGATCAAGTTGAAAGGGAATAAATCGGTAACAACTAAGAAGCAAGGAGAAATGCCTACTTGTAATCATTGTTATAGGGTTGGACATGATGACTCCAAATGTTGGAAGCTTCATCTGGAACTTAAGGCAAAGAAGTTCCTTAAGAAGAAGGGTGATGTGAAAGCTAATGTTGTAGTCCAACAAGATTTGTGATTCGACTCTAGTGGTGAAAAGAAGATAATCGCTATGGTTCTGATAGGTAATCCTTCTGAATCTAGCTCTAGTTCTACTTGTTCTACATCTTGTTCAAAATCTAATGATGTGATTGAAGAAAAGAAGAGACTTGAATTGTTTCATATCAGGATTATCTCCAAGCACACTAAGATAGATACATTATTCGATAGTGGATCACATGAAAATTTATTATCTGAGGAACTAGTAAGGAAACTGGGATTCGAAAATAAAAATCATCCAAGACCATACCCTTTAGGATGGTTGAAAGAAAACACTCAGATGCAAGTCACAAAATAGGGTCATTTAAGGTTTGCAATTACAGCTAATTTCGTTGATGAAGTTGAGCTAGATGTGATTCCTTTCGATAGATGTGGAGTTGTGTTGGGTAGTCCTTATCTTTATGATCGAGATTCCATATTTCATAGAAAGGAGAATACATATCATCTTTTTAAAGATGCAATTGTGCATTGTCAGGGCACACAAAGTTAAGACAAGCTTGGATTTAATCAATGTAAGTCAAATGAAAAGGCTCATAAATTCAAGTAAAAAGTATGTTCTCATGTTTGCTAAGGAACAACCTAAACATAAGTATGATGCTTTTCAAGGGTGTGATTCTCATTTTAAGGACAAATTGGTTGAAATACTAGATTCTTATAAGGAATTGTTTAAAGAACTAAAAAGTTTACCTCCAAAACGATAAATACAACATGAGATTCAATTACAATATGATGCTTGTAGGAATTTACAAGGTAAGTTCCTTAGATAGAACACCAAAGAACACTGCTGAAAAACATATCATAGATCAATACACCAGTATTCTTGACGTGGTTGAAACCCTCAAAGAGAGAAACAATCCACGACCTAAGCCAACGCATCCACTTTAGACAAATTATTAATGTAAAAGAAAGAAAATTTACATAATCTTCTTTCATGAATGGTCACCCTAAAAATGACCCTCCATGCTCTTTAAATAGAAATCATGGACCAATCGGGTGTTAAGCCACGGATCAAGTGTCGGTAATACCAAGGAGAGAATGAACCGTCAGATCACTTCATGTCTAGAAAAAAATGTGACTGTCAGATTGTAAGTTACAAAAGTACATAGTAAAGAAAAACACTTTACTTAACTCTACACTAGACCAAGTTATACTTAACTATTTCCTATGTGTCAGAATATCCTAACATCCCCCCTTAAGAACAACTTGGGATAGGATTGAAGGATGAAAAAATATGACACAATAGGAGAAGGAAGGACGCATTAGAGCCTATCCCCCCTTAGTGACAATTTCTTGAACTCCAACCATAAATCAAAGTTTAGTAAACTTTGCCTTTGTGAGAGACTCTGTAAAGATGTCTGCAACTTGATCATCGGTTGAGCAATATTCCACTTCAAGAACATGGTCATTAATGAGATTTCTAATGAAGTGCATGTGTAGTTTAATGTGTTTGTTGGGCTGATGTTGGACTAGTTTTTTGCATAGTTTAATGACACTTTGATTATCACACCAAAGTGTAGTCGGATGTTGTTGCTGAAAACCAAAACATGACAGGGTTTGATGAAGCCACAGGGCTTCCTTACTAGCTTCTACAGCGCCATGATACTCTGCTTCTACAAAAGAAAGAGAAATGGCACTTTGTTTCTTGCAAGCCCATGTAATAGATTTAGAACCAAGAGTGAAGACATAACCTGCAGTAGACTTCCGATCATCAGGGTCACCAACCCAATCAGAATCAGTAAAACCAACCAATGGGGAGATTCTTCTGCACCGTAATGCATCCCAAACTGAACTGTACCTCGAACATAATGAAGTATTCTTTTAGCTTCTTTCCAATGACTTTCATGTGGGTTTTTCATAAACCAAGAAATAAGGCCAAGAGCAAAGGAAAGGTCAGGATGGGTATGGGTTAGATACAAATGTTTTCCAACAAGTTGATGATATAAGGTAACATCAACTTCAAGGGAAGTACAAGTGACTGAAAGTTTGGCTCCAGACTGAAAGGGAGAAGGGGTTGGCTTATAGTCTTCCATGTGAAAGTGGCATAGAAGATCACAAGCATACTTGGAATGGGAAAGGGAAATACCTTATTTGGATTGCAAGACTTGAAGACCAAGAAAATAATGCAAGCGTACTAAGTCTATCATTTCAAAATTCTTTTTAAGGCTAGACTTCACATGGTTTATAAGGTTGGGATCATTACTAGTAAGGATGATATCATCAACATAAAGAACAAGAATGATAAGAGACTTACCCACTTTCTTGGTGTAGATAGTATTGTTAGAATGACACCTATAAAAGCCAGTATCTAAAAGAAACCAATCCATTTTGGAATACCAAGCCTAAGGGGCTTGATTTAGACCATAAAGGGATTTCTTAAGCCAAAATACAATGTTGGAGTCTGTTTGTATAAAGCCAGGAGGTTATTCCATATAGATTTATTCATGCAATTCCCCATGCAAGAAGGCGATTTAACATCCATCTGATGGAATTCCCATTTGAAAGAGGCAACAAGGGAAATAACAAGGCCGCTAGAATTCATTTTGGCAACAAGGGAGAAGGTTTTAGTATAGTCAAGGCCTTCAAATTGTAAAAAACCCTTAGCAACAAGAAGAGCTTTATGTTTATCAACTTTTCCATCTGACCCAAACTTGGTTCTATAAACCCATTTGCATCTAACAAATTTCCATCCTTTGGAAGAGGAACAAAGTCCCATGTATCATTTTCCAATAGTGAACGATATTCTTCATTCATAGTTGTGTCCTAATCTGGATGGCCTAAAGCTTCTGTAAAGGTGTCAGGATCATAATTCACTGAAGCTTGAGCCAGTAAAGAAGAGGCTATATCAAACTGAGAACGTGTACGATGTTGATCTGAGGATCACCTACAAGAGCACCTATTTCATCCCGAGTAGCGCGGACCCATTTTGGGAGCTGAGGAGCTGAAGGAGGATCCCGAGAAGGTGGGGGAGGATTGTCATCTTTGTTGTCATCATTTGAAGAAATATTTTCAGAAGTAGAAGGGATAGAGAGAGGTGGTACATCCGTCGAACTAGGCTCATAGGCCGATATATTTTCAGTAAACTTTACATTTCTTCTAATGATATCATTTTTGGATTTATGTGGAAGAAGCATATATCCTTTGACATCTTCAGAATATCCAACAAAAATACATTTTTCACTCTTAGGTTCTTAGGCTTTATGTTTCTCATCTGGAATATAGGTGCATGCTTCACTTCCAAAAACATGAAAGTGACTTACATCTGGTTTAATTGAGCTCCATGCTTCTTCTGGAGTGATATTCTTTAAAACCCTAGTAGGAGTATGATTTACTATGTAATTTGCACAGTTAATTGCTTCTGCCCAAAAATTAAGACTAAGTCCTTTAGATTGAAGCATACAATTAGCCATTTCCTTTAAGATGTGATTCTTCCTTTCAGCTACACCATTTTGTTGCAGAGTATATGGAACAGTATGTTGCAATTGAATTCCATGCTCAGTGCAAAAGTTGATGAATTTGTTGTTAACATATTCTCCACCATTATCATATCTTTGTTTAAGAATTTGATGTCCAGATTGTTTCTCAACAAAGGCCTTAAAGGCCAAGAACATGTTAAAGACTTCACTCTTGATTTTTAAGAAGTACACCTAAGTGCGTCTAGAGAAATCATCAATGAAAGTTAAGAAATACTTGTAGCCATAGAATGAAACAACTGGAAGTGAACCACATAAAGCACTATGCACAAGCTATAAAGGGGCTGAGGCATGCCAAGAGGCATGTTTTTCAAAACTATCCCTATGATGTTTTCCGAGTACACATTCGGAACAAACACCATCTCTGCAAGATACCATAGGAATACTTGTCACCATATTTTATTTACATACATTTTGAAGGGAGCGATAGTTTAAGTCACCAAATTTCTCATGCCAAAGTTTGCTCACTTCATCATTATAAGCAAAAAATACCAAGGAAAGAGTTGACAACCCAAAGTTGTTAAACTTATACAACCTTGTAGAATCATCATCAATGTTAATAGCTAAAATCACTCTAGGATCTCTTAGGTCCTTAATTACAACATCATGAGGTGAAAATTCAACGATTTTACCTGCACGTGAATGAGTGATCTGATATATAGATAGAAGGTTGTAGGATAAGGTAGGAACACATAATACATCATTAAATTGACCATTGTCTAGATGAATAATTCGAGTCCCTACAACACTAAGAGATCTATCATCACCAACATATCTATTTTTGGTGTTACAATCATTTAAAGAAGAAAACATGGCTTTGATTTTGGCCATGTGAAAAGAAGCTCCAGAATCAATGAGCCACTCATGAGAATGAGAAGAAAAATATACATTTAGTGCATAACCAGACCGAGATGCTTGACAACCACATGCAAAAAGTGTTATTCCTGAAGATGAAGTTGAATTTGAAGAGTGCTCCAAATGGATGTTATGCTTCTTCATTGCTGCTTCTAAGGCTTCCATCTTCTTACAGCACTGGGATTCTAGGTGGTCATTTCGATTACAAAATTTGTAATGTCTATCAGTCTTCTTCCCTTTGTTTTTATTTTCCTTATCATTTTGTTGAATTAATTTTTCATTTTTAGACTGAAATTGCTTAGGACACTTGTTTGGTTTAGTACCATTCTTTTGAGGATACTGCTTCTTAGGATTTTTTGAATTTGGTTGTTGTTGGGATGCTAAGGCTTTCTTAAAAGAGTTTCCAGTATTAAGAAGACCAAGATGTAAGATTTTTTCTTGTTCTCTTATTAAAAAGTCACAAAAGGCGTCAAAAGATGGAGACTTGTAGGCTTGTCCTTGAGAAATAAAGGCTTCTCTAGTAGAATGGAAGGTGGAAACAAACACAGAGTAGGCTGGTCCTAACTTAGTAAGAATGGAATAGATAAGGCTACCATCTTATTTCTTAACCTTAACACCTTCCAAGAGAAGTCTAAGGGTCTTGAACTTGGATAAAAAATCTTCAATGGAAGAAAAATTATTGGGTTCCAATGTAAGCAACTCATTTTCGAGTTGAAGGACTCTAATTTCATTTTTAATTCCAAAAACGTTATTGAGTTATTTCATTGCTTCATCAGGGGTATCAAGTTCCAGGATATGGAATCTAAGGTCTAGAGAAATAGACATCCCTATCAATCTACATTCTTGATCTTACTTATTTTCCCATTTGGTTGTCTTACCTTCATCTTTAGGTTTATACTCTTGGCCTGAGGCTATTCCATAAAGATCTTTAGTTCTAAGTAAATCCACAATGTAGGACAACCATTGGAAGTAGTTGGTCTTGTCAATAATAACTTGGCATGGACTTTCCATTTTAACTAAGTGTTCCAATGGAAATATATCCAAAAATTAGGCTAATTCAAAAAAACGGCTCTAAAAACGGCTTCCGGATGAAGAAGTTATGACTTTTTGAAGAAAAGTTGTTGACAATGTCGACGAAGTACGTGAATGTTCGAAAGTGAATGATAATGTTATATTTAAAAAAAAATCCCCCCCCTTTCCAAACTTAATCTAATTAGTTCACTTTTAAAAAAGATTACTCTATGTGACCCACTTTTATAAATAAGTGAAAGTCACTTTTACAATGGTACTTTATGAGCTACCCACTAAATGTAACTTAAATAAAAGATAAAGTGACTTTAGAATTATAAGTGACTCACTTTTTATAATGGGTGAGAAAACTTTTACATCAAGTAACTTTAAAACATAAGTTGCATGTGCTTTTGAAAAAATAACTCAAGAAAAAGAGAGACTTGAACCCAAGACCTCTATTCCCATAAACTAACTTTGGACCAAGTGAGCTAATTAGAAGTTAGTGATTTTTGGAAAAGATGAAGGTTTTTTTTTTTTTTTTTTTAAATGCATGCTTACTTGAAAAAACCTTTTTTGCCTACAAAACAGCAAAAAAACCACACAACCCAAAACGAACATGCAAATAAAACAAATCTTACGGCTTAAAGTTAGATTTCGTCGGAAACTAAATATTTTCCTCAATGTTTTTTATTTTCCAAGATCACACTAAGGCACAGCAGAAAAAGAGCATATGCATGAGAAAAAATCCTTCATTTTTGTTTCTGATTTGCCCAGATCGCATAGAGTCGCGAGGCAAAGAGAATACACAGAAATGAAAGGTAAAGATCTGGTAATAAAAATAGAGAAATGAATAAACCGAAATAAACAGAGAGATAAATAACTAAAATTGCAAATACAGATTGTATACCTCCATATCTTAAAAATGACGTATCTAGGGCTACCAGAAACCTTTTAGTGTGAAACGAAAGGGGTTCCTCACTAGAACAGATGCTCCTAACACAATAGAGCAGTCCTCTCAGCTCGAAAGTAATCAAAAACAGTAGATCTAGGTAACAACAATCGGATACAATTGTACTAGCTTCGAATTTGGATCGCCAATGAATGCAGCCCTCAAATAGCCCTGATACCATGTAGGAATTTACAGGGTAAGTTCCTCGAATAGAACACCAAAGGACACCACTCACAAATAGATCACAGATCAATACACCGATATTCTTGACATGGTTAAAACCCTCAAAGAGGGAAACAGTCCACGGCATGTGCCAACGCGGCCACTTCAAGAAATTTATTAATGTAAAAGAAAGAAAATTTACATAAGCTTCTCTCATGAACGGTCACCCTAAAAATGACCCTCCATGCTCTTTAAATAGATATCATGGACCAATCGGGTGCTAAGCCACGGAGCAAGTGTCGGTAATACCAAGGAGAGAATGAACCATTAGATCACTTCATGTCTAGAACATATCGTGACTGTCGGATTGTAAGTTACAAAAGTACATAATAAAGAAACACGCTTTACCTAAATTTACACTAGACCAAGTTATACTTAACTATTTCCTATGTGTCAGAATATCCCAACAATGCCCCTCTTCCAAATATTGGCATGTATCGAATGTCGGTCATAGAAAATGAAGAAATTGAGAAACAAATTCATGAATTGGTTGATAGAGGCTTCATTCGACCTAGTTCTTCTCCATCTTGATCATCAATCATATTAGTCCCAAAGAAAGATAGAACTTGGAGAATGTGTGTTGATTTTAGAGCTTTAAATAAAATCACTATTAAGAACAGGTATCCTCTTCCTAGAATCGATGATTTGCTTGATCAGTTAAAGAATGTTGTTTACTTTACAAAACTAGAATTAAGAAGTGGTTATCATCATATTCGTATTGGAGAGAATTATATATGGAAAACTGCATTTAAGACTAGATAGGGGCTTTATGAACGATTGGTTATGTCGTTTGATTTATGCAATGCTCCAACAACTTTTATGAGAATGATGAATGATGTTTTTCGTTCTTTTCTTGATAAGTTTGTCATAGTCTATCTGGATGATATTCTTATTTTCAGTTCAAGTTTTGAAGAACATGTAAAGCATGTTAAACAGGTTTTTGATGTGTTGCAAAGAGATAAATTGTATCTCAAACTTTCTAAGTGTGAATTTGGGAAACATTTCTTAGCATATCTTGGTTACATAGTTGGAGGAGGTCAACTAAAAATAGATCCATCTAAAATTGATGTAATCATTAAGTGGTCAAGACCTTAAAATGTGATGGAAGTTATAAGTTTCTTGGGTGCAATTCAGTAACGGAGGAAGTTTATTTCTCATTTCTATTTTATTACATTACCACTTCATGCTTTAACAAGTTCTAAAGTCTCCTTCCACTTTGGAGGAAAACAACAAAAGCATTTGATAATCTAAAGCAGAAAATTGTGACAGCTCCAATCTTAGAATTACCAAACCTTCAACAGTCATTTGAAATATAAATTGATGCTAGTGGGTATGCAATGGGTGCAGTGTTATTGCAAAAAGGAAATCCTATTTGTTTTCATTCAGAAACATTTTCTAAAGCAGTTGCTAATTATCCAACTTATGATAAATAATTATATGCATTAGTGGAAAGTGTTAAAAAATGGAAACATTATTTAATGGGCAAAGAAATGGTGATTCATATATATCATCAACCACTTCAATACCTTCAATCTCAAACTAAGTTGTAGTAGTCACGACATTATAGATGGATTGTGTTTTTGCAACAATTCCACTTAGTAATCAAATATAAGAAAGGTACCACCAATAAAGTAGCTAATATGTTATCAAGACCTTCTTTGAATGCTTCAGTTATTATTTAAAATAGTTCTTTAGAACATGAAAGTTACATAGAATAATACGCTGAAGATATTGATTTCAAATATTTTTATGAATCACTAATTCATGGTGCTCAGGTGGAAGAAGTGAATTATCATGTTCGTGACAAGTTATTGTACCATCTTGGCAAGTTGTGCATACCACATGGAGAAATAATGCATGTGATTAGGGAAGCACATTCTTCTCATGTTTCAGGGCATTTTGGTGTAGGTATGACAGTAGCACAATTACAAAGTTATTTCTATTGGCCTCGAATGAATGAAACAGTTGATAAGTACATCAAAGTTTGTATCATGTGTTCAACAAGAAAACCAAGCAATAGAAAGTTGGGTTTGTACATTCCACTTCTAGTTCCTTTTTGGCCATGGGCCAGTATATCTATGGATTTTGTAGGAGGAATTCTAATGTCTCGAAAAGGGAATGATTATTTGTATGTTGTGGTTGATAGATTTAGAAAAATGGGTTGGGTGTGGAGCCTAATTATCTTCTTTATTCAAAGGTATCGCCGCATTGGACCCCATTTCGTAATGTGGCAGCAACACCATCCATTTATGTGCGCCGCCAGCGGCGTCCAAGGGGTGGCGACGGCGATTATTTGGAGGGCCCCCTTGGCGAGGGATGAGGGGAAGCACCCCTGAAGTTAAAAATAGATGTAAAATTTCCTTGTAAGATGTTGTAATTTCGTAGTCAATTTGGGTCGTTCATTAGGCAGAAATATGACGGTAGAAATTTGTTAGGTCCCTATAATACTAGTGATTACCCCATTAGTATTGTAGGTGTATCCCTTGCTAATATTTTTGTGCCCCTATGGTCCCCATATTTTTATTACTGTGCCCCATAGAATCCCTCTATTGTTATTTTTGTGGCTTTATATTATTATTGTTAGGTCGGCCGGGTTATATTGTGACTCCTTATACTCCTATATATGGAAAGGAGGTTTTGTCATTTGAATCATCCAAGAATTGTTCATTTTTGTAATGTAAAGGAGGTTTCCCCCTCGAAGAGGCTGAATGCTAAGGCGTTGATCTCTCTTTTCTATCTTTTTGTGAGCTGGTTTCATAACATTTGTTATCAGAGCTTTGGATGTTAGGGTTTTGCTGCTCCAAATAGGTCATTGTGGAATTTTCGCTATAACTTTTTTTCTGC
>APFE031286443.1:126516-158420 GCA_000404065.3 Pinus taeda
TTTCAAACCCTTATAAAATTTGTGTTAGTATTTTTTGATGATATACTAATCTATAGCAAGTCTTGGAAGGATCATGTTGAACATGTTGACAGGGTGCTACAACTATTGGAGGAGAAACAACTATATGCAAAAAGCTCCAAATGATTCTTTGGGGTACAAGAGGTGGAATATTTGGGTCATATTGTATCTCATGAAGGTGTTAAGGTAGACCCTAGCAAAATTAAAGCCATTAAGGAATTGAAAATCCCCACATCCATAAAGAATCTGCGGGGATTTCTCGGGTTGACAAGGTATTGTCGCAAGTTTATTAAGAATTATGGGAGAATAGCAGCACTTCTAACAACATTATTGAAGAAAGATGGATTTTCATGGACTCTAGAAGCAACAAAGACCTTCAAACATCATAAAGAGGCAATGTGCCAAGCACCGGTCTCAGCTACACCAGACTTCACAAAAACCTTTATTGTAGAATGTGATGCTTCAAGAAATGGAGTTGGTGTTGTTTTAATGCAAGATGAAAGACCCATTACTTTCGAAAGTTGTCCAATCAAGGGGAAGTAGTTACACAAAGCTATTTATGAGAAGGCAATGTTGGTAATACTACATGCACTTAAGAAATGGCGACCCTACCTAATGGGAAGACACTTCAAGGTAAAAACGGATCATGATAGCCTTAAATACTTTCTAGAACAAATATTATTCTCTGAAGAGCAACAAAAATGGGTCACAAAGATGTAGGGTTATGACTTTGAAATCATCTACAAAAAAGGGAAGCAAAATGTTGTGGCAGATGCACTCTCAAGAAAGGATGAGGATGTGGAATCATTGTTATGCACCATTTCTATTATCCAACTAGATTGGATAAACGAAACAAGGGAGGAATGGAAGAATGACGAAGAAGTGTGGGCACTGATTCAAAAGTTACAACAAGAGTCCAGTACATCTGATACATTTAGCTGGAAAAATGATTCGTTATGGTACAAAGACCGCTTATACCTCAGTAAGAATTCCCAACTCAAACAAAAGATTCTTATGGAATTGCACACTTCTCCCTTAGGAGGGCACTCAGGATTCTTTAAAACTTACCACAGGGTTAATAAGGAATTTTTTTGGGTTGGCCTTAAATCGGATATTCAAAATTTTGTGGCAGAATGTTTTATTTGCCAACAAAATAAAGTTGAAACAATTAAGACCCCAAGTCTATTACAACCTTTATCCATTCCAAGCCAACGTTGGGATGAGGTTTCAATGGATTTTATTACAGGTTTATCCAAGTCTAAAGGAAAGAGTGTCATCATGGTGGTAGTTGACTGACTTACCAAGTGTGCACATTTTTTTGCATTATTACATCCATTTAAATCCAGTACAGTTGCCACTGCATTTATGGAAACAATTCAAAAGCTACATGGAAGCCCAAAGATTATTGTAAGTAACAGAGATCCCATTTTCACTGGAAATTTTTGGACAGAATTATTTTCATGTCTTGGTACTTAGTTATCTCATAGCTCATCTTATCATCCTCAATCTGATGGGCAAACTGAGATAGTAAACAAATGTTTGGAAGGATATCTTTGTTGCTTTGTATCTGATAAACAGACACAATGGGTCAAATGGTTGCCTCTGGCTGAATGGTGGGATAACACTTCCTTCCATACAGCAACAAAAATGACCCCATTTATGGCACATTATGGATATCAACCACCATCCATCACATTATATTTAAGAGAAAATTCTAAGGTTCAAGCAATAGAACATCACATCGAACATCAACAACAAGTCCTCCAACTCTTAAAGGATAACCTCATGTTGGCACAGAATAGAATGAAACAACAGGCAGATCAACATTGTAGTGAAAGAAGTTTTGATGTAGGTGATTGGGTATTCCTATCGCTACAACCATATAAACAAATGTCCCTCAAGCAAGCTAAGAAGGATAATAAATTATCACCAAAGTATTATGGTCCGTACAAGGTGTTGCAAAAAATTGGTACTATGGCATACAAATTGGAGCTTCTTGCAGCGTCTCGAGTGCACCCAGTTTTCCATGTTTCATGTTTAAAGAAGGTTATAGGTGATAAGCTCCCAATTCAAACAATATTGCCAGAACTTGACGAGGAAGGAAAAATTATATTGGAACTAGAAGCTGTCACAAAAACAAGAACTCGACAGCTATAAAATCGATCAATTTCAGAGTATCTCATCAAGTGGAAGAACTTATCCGCTGAAGATTCCACATGGGAGGATGAGAATTTTATACAGAAGCATCCAAAACTACTCAAGCGTTGAGGAAAACACTTTTTTTGAAGGAGAGGGGCATGTTAGGTCCCTATAATACTAGTGATTACCCCATTACTATTGTAGTTGTATCCCTTATTATTATTTTTGTGCCCCTATGGTCCCCATATTTTTATTATTGTGCCCCATAGAATCCCTCTATTGTTATTTTTGTGGCTTTATATTATTATTGTTAGGTCGGTTGGATTATATTGTGACTCCTTAGACTCTTATATATAGAAAGGACATTTTTTCATTTGAATCATCCAAGAATTGTTCATTTGTGTAATGTAAAGGAGGTTGCCCCCTCGAAGAGGCTGAACTCTAAGGCGTTGATCTCTCTTTTATATCTTTTTTTGAGTTGGTTTCATAACAAAATTATGTCTAATTTAGGATTTTTTCCCTAGAAGGAAACCCCTCGCTATATATGAGGGAATTGTATTGCATCTATGTAGATGTGTATTCTAAGTGAGAAAGAGAGAGGATATTGTGTGAGAGCAAAGAGGGAATTACAACGGATCTGTTGTAGGTTGTATCTCTTTAGTTTGCTAGATAATATAAAAGGAATGATTGTTTGTTTCTCTGTGGACGTAGCCCAAATTGGGTGAACCATGGATATCTGTGTCTCTCTTGTTTTATGCATTTTCTTGTTTCCACACTGAGAATCTCAGACCTGGAACACTCTGCAGGTAATAACCTGTTTAAACATAGACAAACCTCCAGAACCTATTAATCACACATTACCTTATCTAGCGGCTTTAACACAGAGAATTGATGTTTAAATCGGTGGACAAACCCCGTGCCTTTTCATTACGTGATGAGTGATCTGTGATAAAAGGCGGACCCAACAGAAATTATCAACTGCAATGCATAATATATATATATATATATATATTATTATATATATATATATATATATCAGATCTGATAGAACATCGTGATATCACAATTGGTGGGAACTAGCGGGTCTTATGGTTTGTGAATGTGGCATTTGCAATGTGAAATTGCGACTATCGCATCACAACCCTGGCTTGCTCTAGGGTTCTTTAATGCCTTCCCTTTTGTGATGTGCGATCTACGATTTATCTCGTCGCACTCTAACTTAATCCGAGGTTGATTCTTTAACATTGACTCTCGTCCGATCTATGATTTACGAAATGTGGAGCCAATGGCGGCTTGCCACTTGGTGCTTCCCCATTCATTGAAGAGTCCTACCATATCATCTTCTCCTGCCACCTGTCCAAGTCAAACATGAACTTTGACTTACTCTAACTTCTTCATATGATCTTGGATTTGAGTGTCGTTCACATCGTTGGAATAAGGATGATGAGCACTTCAATCTGATGTTAATTTTATCCAGATTCTTCCACTTTGATTTTTGAGCCTTCTTACCATGCCACTAGTACTTTTTAGAGATCCACCTAGATCAATCCTCCCCACTAAGAGCTTTTGGACTGCCAAAATCCCTTTCAGTTAATTGGCAAGTGAGGAAATTTCTCCCTTACTTTTTCTTTCTCCATTCATCGAGCTTTACTCAGATGCATTCCTTTGAAGCCCACACAAATGTACTCCACATCTCCCTGTAGTGAAGTTCTAGTTTTCCTATCGAGTATGATATATTTGGGCAACTTGTTTAAATACTCTCCTGAAAAATCATCCACTATAGGAATCTGTGCAACCTCTTCAATATCCATAACCAATGGAGGTTCACAAAGCTTCAGGTTTTCAACATTCACTACTGAGTACATTTTCATATAAGCGGGCAAGTCAAGACGAAAATCATTGTCTCCAATATTTTCCAATATGGTGAAGGGACCATATTGAATGGGTCTCAATTTCTTCCCTTCTCCCTTCATTCTATCCTTGCTGATGTGGAGTCATCCCTTGTCCCAAACTTGAAACAGGTGGTCAACTCGGTGCTTATCATGTTGAGCTTTATACCGAGCTTGACTCTTCTCCAACTGCTCATGTACTACCTGATGAATCACCCGTATCTACTGAATAGAATTCTGTGCTTTGTCCCTATCATCTCATCCATTACCATCCTCATATTTCCCAAAGACCATGTCTAATGGATCCCTTGGTAGATAACCAAAACATGTCTCGAACAGTGAGCTCTATGTGGATGAGTGTACTGCTCGATTGTATACATGTTGCACATAAGGAAGTTATTGATCCCACAACTTGGGATGTTTTCCACAATAACCTCGTAACAAGTGTACCATGATGTGGTTGACGACCTTTGTCTTCCTGTTGGTCTGTGGGTGAAATTTCATACTTATTTTCATCTTGGTGTCCATCATTCTCCACAAGCTAGTCCAAAACTATCCAAGAAAGCAAAAATCTTGATCTGACACAATAGATGTGGGCAACCCAAAATGGACCCAGACATGCTGAAAGAAAAGATAAGCAGTCTGCTCAACAGTGACCTGCTTTTTACACGACATTAAAATACACATTTTACTAAAACGATCCACGACGACATACAAATAGTCGTGACCTTTCCTAGAAATAGGTAAACCACCTACAAAGTCCATGGACACCCTTTCCCATGGTCGACTCGAAATAGGGAGTGGTGTGTGGAGCCCAAGTTTTCTATTAGAAGGCTTTGAAACATAACACAACACACAACCCTTTACAAAATGAGTAACAATGTTTCTCATATGAGGCCAAAAACAAAACCTCTATAAATGACAAAAAAAATCAACTCCAAAATGGCCAGACACAAGAGAGGTATGAGCCTCTCGGCTTACATGTACCCTTTCATCTATTGGGTGTGGAGCCTAATTATCTTCTTTATTCAGAGGTATAGCCGCATTGGACCCCAATTTGTAATGTGGCAGCAACTCTGCTTGTAAAATGTACTCTGCAAGGGGGGTACAAAGGGAGGCGGCTATAATCTTTTGGAGCCCCCCCAGCGCGGGATCAGGGGCAGTGCTCTCGAAGCTAAAAATAGATGTAAAATTGCCTTGTAAAATGTTGTAATTTTGTAGTAAATCTGGGTCGTTCATTAGTTTGAAATATGACGGGAGAAGTTATGTTTAATTTATGGTTTTTTTCCCTAGAAGGCAACCCCTCACTATATATGAGGGAATTGTATTGATTCTATGAATATCAGTACTCTGAGTGAGAAAGAGAGAGGAGATTGTGTGAGATCGAAGAGTGAATTATAGCAGATATGTTGTAAGTTGTATCTCTTCATTTTGTTGGATAATATAAAAGGAAAGGCTGGCAGTTTCTCCGTGGACGTAGCCCAAATTGGGTGAACCACGTACAATTGTGTCTATATTGTTTCATGTGTTTTATGTGTTTATGTTTCTGCTATATATTTTATGTGTTCCATTGCTCTTTAATGTATAATTTTCTAACAACTGGTATCAGAGCCGAAGGTATATTTGGTTGATAAACTCGTAGGAGAGAAGGGTTCCTAGTTTGAGTGGGAGTAATGGCGGAAGATGGTAGGTTTAGGGTCGAAAAATTTTAACGACCAAAACTACTAGATGTGGAAGATGCAGATGGAAGATTACTTGTATCAGAAATATTTGTACCTACCATTGAGCAGAAAGACAAAGAAGCCAACGAGTATGATAGATACAGAATGGGATATTCTTGATAGAAAGGCACCTGGAACAATGCGGTTGTGCCTAGCGGCGTTGGTAGCCTTTAATATTTCAAAGGAAATGACAACAGAGGGTTTAATGTTGGCATTGGCTAAACTATATGAAAAACCCTTGGCCTCAAATAAGGTATTTCTTATGAAGTGTTTATATAATATGAAGATGTCAGAAGGTGGATCTATTGATAATCATTTAATGAATTTAAAACAATTCCCAGTCAGTTAAGTTCTGTAGGGTTAAATTTTGATGATGAAGTTAGGGATCTGTTATTTCTATGCTCATTGCCAAAAAGTTGGAATGGTTTAATTATGGCCATTAGTAAATTTGTGTCTGGATCTAGTACTTTAAAGTTTGATGATGTTTTTGGTGAAATACTTAGCGATGAACTGCGATGGAAAAGCTCCAGTGAGACATCAGGTAATGCTTTGACTACAGAGACTAGGGGAAGAAAAATGGAAAGAGGAAAGAGCCCAGGACATCGCAGTAAGTCAAGGAAAGGTAGATCCAAGTCCATATCAGGGATAGTGTGCTGAAAATGTGAGAAAAAACAACACCTAAAGAAAGAATGCAAGTCTCGGAAGGGAAAAGAAGGAGACTCTTAGCAAGAAAACAATCGTGAAGCGAATTTTACAGGTGATGTGTTGCAAGATGCTTTGATTCTTTCATTAGAAAATATTATTGATGCCTGGGTGATAGATTCAAGGGCCTCATTCCATGCCACACTTGATAGGAAACATTTTCATGATTATGTTCAAGGATATTTTGGACAGGTTCGATTAGGTGATGATAAACCCTTTAAAATCATTAGAATGGGTACAACTTTCATAAAGAAACAGAATGGAAATCAATGGTTGTTGAAGGAGGTAAGGCATGTTCCAGATCTGAAGAAAAATCCAATTTCAACAGTGCAATTGGGAGGTGAAGGTTGTGCAACTACTTTTACAGATAAAACCTGGAAGGTTACTAAAGGAGCCCTGGTAATAGAAAAAGGAGAAAAGGTTGGTACATTATATTTATGCAATGGTATTTCTAATTCTGCTAATGCTTTAACCTCTACAGGAGCAGATATGGCTTTGTGGCATCATAGCCTCAGGCACATGAGTGAGAAGGGGATGCAGATTCTTCACTCAAGAAATTTTTTGCTAGGTTTGAAGCATGTTGATTTGGAATTCTGTGAGAATTGTGTTTATGGGAAATAGAAGAGAGTCAAATTCCTCAGAGTTGGGAAAGAAAAGAAGAGTGAAAAATTGGATCTTGTGCATACATATATATGGGGACCTGTTCACGTATCATCTCTCGGTGGCTCTCGTTATTATGTTACTTTTATTGATGATGCAACCAGAAAAACCTGGATTTATTGTACTCGAAATAAATTTGATGTATTTTATACTTTCAAGAAATGGAAATCTTTGGTTGAAAATGAGACAGGAAAAAGGTTGAATTGTCTAAGATGAGATAATGGAGGTGAATATTGCAGAAAAGAGTTTGATAGGTATTTTTCAGAGAATGGAATTCGCTGAGAGAAGACAGTTCTGGGAACACCACAAGAAAATGGTGTGTCAGAAAAGATGAATAGGACAATCATGGAGTGTGAAAGGTGTAAGAGATTGCATGCAGGATTGCCTTTACAATTTTGGGCAGATGTTGTAGATATTTTTGTTTATCTAATAAACAGAGGGCCTTCAATTTCCTTGGATGGTGGTATTCCAAAGGAGGCATGGACAAGTAAAAAGGTAAACTACTCATTTTTAAAGACTTCTGGTTGTGAAGCCTTTGTCCACATTAATAAAGAAAATAGAAAAAATCTTGAAGCGAAATCAAAGAAATGAACCTTTATTGGATATGGTGTTAATGATTTTGGCTATCACTTTTATGATTATGAAAAACACAAAATCATTAGGAGTAAAGATGCCATATTCAATGAAAAGGTTTTGTACAAGGATCAGATGCTGGAAAAGAAATAGGAAAAAGAAAAAGGAGAATACATAGTGCTTGATGAGATCACAGAAAAAGTGAAGGTGCATGAGAATCATAATGATCAACAGCCATAACAACAACAGCAACAAGCACCTCAAACACCTGAAATTGGTATTAAAATATCTACCAGGATAAGTAGGCCCCTTGAACGATACTCTCCTTCATTATATTATGTATTGTTGACTGATTCTGGTGAACCAGAATGTTATGAAGAAGCGTTGCAGGTAGAAACTAGGAAGAAATGGGAGCAAGCCATGAAAGAAGAGATGGACTCCTTAGCGCATAACTAGATTTGGGACTTAGTTAGGTTGCCTACAGGTAAAACAACAATGCAGAATAAATGGGTTTACAGGTTGAAGGAAGAAGATGGAGGTAGAAAAGGGTATAAATCTAGAATTGTGGTGAAGGGGTTTTCACGGAAAAAGGGTATAGACTTTGATGATATATTTTCTTATGTTGTTAAAATGACTTCAATCAGAACTATTCTAAGTCTAGCAGCAGCTGAAGATTTGCATCTTGAGTAGTTAGATGTAAAGACAATCTTTCTCCATGGAGATTTGGAGGAAGAGATATTTATGCAGCAGCCATAAGGATATGAGGTAAAAGGGAAGGAGAAACTAATGTGCAAGTTGAATAAGATCTTGTATGGCTTAAAACAAGCTCTAAGGCACTGATATCTAAAATTTTGATAGGTTTATGTCCAAACAAGGTTATACTAGATGTTGCTCTGATCATTGTGTTTATCTCAAAAGGAAAAATGATGGTAGCTATATTATATTGTTATTGTATGTGGATGACATGCTTGTTGCAGGTTCTAACATGCAAGAAATAAATGTGCTCAAAGTAAAATTGGCAAACTCATTTGCAATGAAGGATTTGGGTGTTGCAAAACAAATCCTTGGTATGAGAATAACTAGAGACAGAAAGAATCAAAAATTAACATTGTCTCAAAGTGAGTACATAGAAAAGGTGTTGAAAAGATCTAATATGTAGAATGAAAAACTAGTTAGTATACCTTTGGCTAGCCATTTCAAATTAATTAAGTAGGTGTGTCCCAAGACTCAAGAAGAAATGGCTTATATGTCTAAAGTTCCATATGCATCAGCAGTTGGAAGCTTAATGTATGTAATGGTCTACACAAGGCCTGATATTTCACATGCAGTGGGAGTTGTAAGCAAGTACATGAACAATCCAGGAAAAGAACATTGGATGGTGGTGAAGTGGATCCTCAAGTATTTTAGAGGTACCACAAATCAAGCATTATTCATTGGTGGTTTAAACATTTCTCTACAGGGATATGTTGATGCAGATATGGCGGGTGATAGAGATAACAAGAGGAGCACCACAACGTATGTGTTTATTGTAGGTGGAATAGCTGTCAGTTGGGTTTCAAAACTGCAAAGTGTTGTTGCACTCTCAACGATAGAAGTAGAGTATGTTGCTGCTATAGAGGCTAGTAAAGAAATGATTTGGTTACAAAGGTTTCCGGATGAATTGGGTAAGAAGCAGAAGTTGGGCAGGTTATACAGTGACATCCAGAGTGACATACATCTTACAAATAACTTTGCATTTCATTCCAAGACTAAACATATATAGCTCAAGTACCATTTCATATGATCAGTGTTGGAAGATGGAAAGTTGAAGCTGGAAAAGATACACACTAGCCAGAATACTACAGATATGTTAACAAAAGTTGTAGCTAGGGAGAAACTAAGATTCTGCTCAATTTAAATTGGTCTTCAAGTATGATGATGAAGATGAGAAACATCCAAGTCCAAAGTGGAGTCATTGTCTAGCAAATGAAGCAATGGTGGAGTTTCTATAATCAGTCTCCAAGTGGGATATTGTTGGGTGTGGAGCCTGATTATCTTCTTTATTCAAAGGTATCGCCACATTGGACCCCATTTTGTAATGTGGAAGCAATGTCACCCATTTATGTGCGCTGTCAGGGGGTCAAATGGGTGGCGATAGTGATTATTTGGAGCCACCCCCCGGGCGGGGGATCGGGGGCAGTGCCCCTGAAGCTAAAAATAGATGTAAAATTTCCTTGTACAATGTTGTAATTTCGTAATCAATCTAGGTCGTTCATAGGTAGAAATATGACAGTAGAAATTATGTTTAATTTAGGGTTTTTTGCCCTAGAAAGAAACCCCTCACTATATATGAGGGAATTGTATTGCATCTATGTAGATGTGTATTCTGAGAGAGAAAGGGAAAGGAGATTGTGTGAGAGCGAAGAGGGAATTATAGTGGATCTATTATAGGTTGTATCTCTTCAGTTTGTTGGATAATATAAAAGGAAGAACTGGCTATTTCTCCATGGACATAGCCCAAATTGGGTGAACCACGTATATCTGTGTCTCTCTTGTTTTGTGTGTTTTTTGTGTTTATATTTCTGCAATATATTTTATGTGTTCCATTGCTCTGTAATATATAATTTTCTAACAAAATGTGTATTCTTGTTCCATATCGAAAGCAAGTATTTGTTAAACAGACTGCACAGATGTTCTTTCAAAATGTATGGGTTCATTTTAGGTTTCCTACTTCTATCATTTCATATCGGGACTCTCCTTTCATGGGGGAGTTTTGGTCCACTTTGTGGGGACTCATGGACACTAAGTTGAAAAAGAGCACAACTTTTCATCCACAAACCGATGGGAAAACAGAGGTGGTGAACAGAACAGTGGTACATCTTCTCAGAATCTATTGCATCAAGCATCCTAAGTTGTGGGATGAGTCCTTACATTATGTCGACCATGCTTACAACCATGCCTTACATTCTTCTACAGGTAGATCTCCTTTTGAGACATGTTTTGGGTACCTACCAAAATCACCAACGGAATTCATGTTTGGTGAAGAAGGTAAGGAGTGTGGACATGGAGATGTCAAAAAAGAAATCAAGTTCATTCAAAGAATCCAAAAGATTCATGAAGTTGTGCAGGATCAATTGGAAAAAAGTCAAACCAAGTACAAAATGCGTCATGACAAGCATTGGGTGGATCATCACTTCAATGTTGGTTATCAAGTATGGATTTACATCAGCGAAGAAAGGATAAAAGGTGAAGGTAAAAAGTTAAAACCTATTAGGTATGGTCCTTTTAGAATTTTTGAAAAGATTGGGCAAAATGCATTTCGGTTAAATTTTCCTCCATAAATGCACATATATTCAGTTGTAAATATTGAATATTTGAAGTTGTATGAACCTCCAATGATCATGGATCCAGAAGAAAATGCTAAAATTCCAACTATAGATGATTTTTCACCTAAATGTATGACTGAGTTATAGGAAGATACCATATTGGATAGAAAGGTTCGTACTTCCAAGTGAGGAGATGTTGAGTACCTTCGAGTGGGGCTCAAAGGAATGAATCCAAACAAGGCAAGGTGGATGGACATCAGAAGGGTGAGGGATTTGTACCCTGCCCTCGTGTCTTATTAAAACCAAACTTTTTGTGGTCCAAAATCTTCTAGTGGAGAGGAATGATCCAGGAGGATCCTTGAAATGCTCAAAGTTCAAAAGTCTTGTATGCTCGTGAAACTAGCACCAACTAGAAGAGCTCATCGCGTTGATTATGGCAGTATATTTGGTTTCAAAAATGGCTTTTGTATGAGGGAGAAAATGTGTTCTGAAGTTTTCCTCCAACAGGCAAAAAAAAATGGGCCTTTGCAGTTCAAGTGGTAGTCTCTCAGCGTGACACATGGCAGGTCAAAGTCAACGTAGGTGGCAATCAAAATCAATAGGTCAGAGGTCGAATTGGCAAGGTCGAGGCTTGAACCCACAACCTCCAAAAGCAAATTACAAAACCTTACCAATACACCATCGGCATGCCTTTGTATAACATGGGTGCAAAAATATTATTTAAGTTTTTATTGTAATAGTGTTGGGTGGGGGGGGGGGGTGTGAGTTGGCGGAGCCTGCCAAATTTTGAACACGCTCGCCACACCAAGCATATGCTTATCGAGTTACCAAAGATAGGATGCAGAGTTGACCAATAACAAACACACACAAACAAAGATATATATATATATATATATATAATATATATATATATAATATATATATTAATATATATATATATATATATTATATATAATATATATATATTTATATATATATATTAATATATATATATATATATATATATATATATATAAATATATATATATATTTCCACCATTGGAGTTTGTTAGCCACCCCTCCACCATTAACATATGCCACGAAACATGTGAACGGAACCTCACCCCCGGGGGTTAGGTATGCCATAGGTCGGCTAACCGTGGGGCCTGTGGACTATATTTAAAATGTTTGTTAAACCATAGCGCGGGGTCACAATGTTATTGCACCAAATATCACATATATCATATTCAAAACAACTATATGTTATGTTTTCCATTCAAAAGCCTGGGAGGTCCACGAGTTTGACCTTGAGACCTACCCCTGGACTTATAAAATGATTTGCCATTGTGCCCTGGAGGTGGGAGTTGTATAGTGGGTCTGTGTAATTATTGATTTTTATGTCTTTCATATGCCTTTTTGGGCATATCTTGGCCAATATTGGGCCTTTTTGTAATTTGAAAGTTGTGTTGGAGAGACGAGGCCGAGAGTTATCAGTTGATAGCATCCATTGATAACTGTGCGCATAGTCCAGAATGGAAAATTTGATGTAAAAATACTTTTATGAGCATTTTAATACAATGGATGCCCACTTGGAAGTAGACCCAGAGATGTAGTTCAGGAGGGACAAATCCTGTCATTAAATATCTTGAGGTTGCCATTTATTTTCTCTGTTGTTTATGCTTATGTTCAAATTTCAAGTTTATGTTTAAAGGCACTTAAAAATCAATTTCTCTCATTCATTCAAATAAAAGCAACCTTAGTTAATATTTGGTGAAATTGAGCAAATAGTTAATTCTGTTGTTTTTGGATCAGTTAAAACAGGCTCCTCGTGCATGGTATTATCATATTGATAAGTATCTTCAGCAACAAGGATTAAAGAAAGGATCTACATATAGAAATTTATATATCAAATTTGACAAAGACAAACTTTTGATAATATTAGTTTAGATTTACCACAGTGTTCATCATTTTGATATAAAAATGATGAACACTGTGGTAAATCCGAACTCTTCTCAGAAACCACCCCACAGTAATCTGCAATCCAAAATATTAGTTTATGTAGATGACATCATATTTGGAAGCAATGTTGAATCTATGCGTCAAGGATTTGCTTCAACTATGCAATAGGAATTTGAAATGTCTTTACTTATTTAGCTAACATACTTTATTGGTATTCAAGTTCATCAAACTAAAGATGTTATATTTCTTTCTCAAATCAAGTATCTCAAGCAGATTATGAAGAAATATGGAATAGAAGACGGCAAACTCGTGTGCACACCAGTGGTAACAGGATGCAATCTCAGCCAAAATTATGACTCTCCTATATTTAATCAACCCGAATATAGATCTATGATTAGTTTCTTGATCTATCTTATTGGTACAAGACCAGACATTATGCATGCAGTTGGCATAGTTGGACAATTTCAAGCAAATCCTGAGAAAAATCATCTCAAAGTAGTCAAGAGGATATTCAAGTATCTATAAGGCACTCAAGATTTTGATATATGGTATCCCTAAAACTTATATTTTGCACTCCATGCCTACATAGATGCAGAATGGGCTAGTAATGTTGATGACCACGAAAATACTAGTGGAGGATCATTCTATTTGGGACCTCACTTAGTTTCTTGGTTTAATAAGAAACAAAGTTTTATTTCCTTATCAACTACTGAAGCAGAATATGTTCCTGCTACCTCTTGTTGTACTCAACTTATATGGATGATCCAAACATTGTATGACATTCAATTCGCTTGTCCTCAACCTGTACCTATTCTCTGTGAGAACACTAGAACCATAAGTACTTCTAAAAACCCTACCATGCACTCTAAAACTAAGCACATCCCAATAAAATAATATTTTGTTAGATTGTAAGTTCTTGAGCAAAAATTCAAGTCGGAATATGTTCCTTGAAAAGAACAAGTTGCATATTTATTCACCAAGCCTCTTCCACATGATTGTTTTGGAGAATTTGGTATCTGCAGATAAATACTAATTCCCTAGATAAGTAATTGTATCTATAACAATAGTTTAAAGTGTTTTAGAATTTTCCTATAAGCAATAGATAAGATGAGAAGATAAGAAGACCTACTTGTAGTTCCGCTTTCCTCTCGTCTCCCTCGTATCGATCATGTCGCTCCTTCCCGTATTTAATACGCTTGAGAAGTACCCTGTAAATACAACAGAAAACAAAGAACTAATCAAAGCACACGATCTATTGAATGTAAGTGAAAATAATGAGATACAATTCACACATATAGGCATTATGAAACAATACAAACATATGGGAAAAAGGTTCAAACACTTTATTAGATAGAAGAAGGAATTACAACCATCGGTGTCTGATTGAAATCCATTCCTCTAGCTTGGATCCCATCCACATCACATCAAAAGCATGACAAACTTGTAGCATTACAACACTTGCTTCAAAGCCAAATCTCATAGTAGCATTATCTCCTTACAATTCAACATAATCTAGCCCCTAATCACTTAGATGAGTGGTCAATTTATAGGAAGATGAAGGAGGTTTTTTCATAAATGGTGGCATTGAATGGCCTTCCATACTTAGAATTAGTTCCATGGAGGAAGGGATGAGAGGATAGGATGCACCTTAACTCATTCCTCATCCGTTTTCAAGCTCATAGGAGTTGATAAGTGAGGGAACCTTCTAGATGACTCCAAAAGATAAGAATATTCCCCAAACCCTATGTGAATTTCACTCATTCTTGCCCAGTGCAGGTGAAAGGAAGCCTAAGTGCTTTGCAGAGCACCCTAGTAGTGGACTCAACTACTCTACAACGCACCTTTACAAAGGCTTACCTGCGTTGGTCCCTCTAGAGACTATTTCTAGATGTCTTCAAGTCATGAAACTGTATGGGAAGGAGGCATTCAAAGGGGTGACTTGTTTAGGGCATGAAACAACTAAAATTAGGGTTTGATGAGCCCTAATACATTGATCTAAATGTTGGGATTTGATGTGCCCAAATGGCTCTGTAACAACTTCCCCCTAAAGCATGAAGTCAGAAAAATGTCAATGTCGAGTGAAATGCTTTACGATGTGATGAGGAGGTATCGAAGTGGAAGGTGACCTGTATCAATTACAATACATATATCATGATATTTGATTTTACATGAATTGTTAAGGGAAGGCATACCCATTCTCAACTTATAAACTTTCATTACATGTACATAAACAGTCCCCTACAGATATAGACCCATGATCAGAATGACCATCAATGTAAAGCCATTTTATATATGATTTAGTACTCCTAAAATCGCAGCTCGGATGGATGAAACTAGATCCGAGGTCTTCTATCTCGTTTAATCGTTCGCTCAAGTATGAGTCTAACCATGTGAATATGTGATCTAAAGTCGAACATGGGAAGACACCATCTGATTACCAGCCAATGATGTAAGTTGCTAACAGATGCGAGAGAAATCACTGATAATGATAATGTTCCTCAAGGTACTGCAGTACATTCTGCATGGTGTGAATGGATGATTTGATTTTGAACACCATACAAATTATTTCGGTCAAAGGCCATTGATGTATGCCTATGGCCGGAAGCGAGAAACCTGCCATTGATGCATGCAAGCCTCAAGGTACTGGAAGCGTGTTTCTAAGTCAACTTCTTGGATAATGAACTGATGTCGACAAGAAGAAACTCATCACAGGAGGGCCTTGATGTATCCCACATCAACAACACAAGATTAGTGTAGTTATTTTTGAGATGGAATTTGACTGACGACACAAGGTTCAAGAATGGCGGTCATGAAAATGAAGGTTTATGGTATTGCAAAGGATGAATTTTGACTGGATGACTTCTCTTGAACATGTCAGGGACATTCAAATGAACTGGTAGCATTGACCCAAAACAAAGTGATGGATGGTATGATAGACCAATGGTGTGATAAACATCAAGCTAATAACCCAACCCAGATAGTCACAGTGATGGAGTGAAAGTGTCATGTTCAAGAGCGACTTGCTACCATAAATTGGTTTTCCCATTTTTCCCATTTTCCCTAGTCATTGATGACCAGTACCTCTTTATTTTTATCAAGCTTGAGGAGGATAACATATGCTTGTTGTATAATTTCACCCTTCGGGCAAATCCATCGCTATTTGGTGTTTCAACGAGTCTAGCGAAGGTGGAACTCGGTCTTGCTTAGATGGACAAGTTTGTCGTTATTTCATGTTTTAACGAGTTTAACGACAAAGATAACTTGGTCCTTTTCATGTTTAGAGAGTTTAAAAAGGTACAAAAAGGAAATTCCACAAGTTATTTTTTGTAAATTAATCTCTCAAGCCTGAGAAAGTGTAAAATAATACAAGAGAGATATCATTTCCAATCCGTTAACGAGTTGGAAAGGACATGAGCTCGACAATCTTTTCATATTTTGGGAGTCTGAAAATAGCTTAAAGAGGACTCCACTTTGAGGAACGAGTGGTGCCTAGGGTAGCAACTAGTTCCAGTGATGTTGGAACTTCTCAAAACATGTTGATTTATGTGAAGAGGCTGGCTAATAAGGCCACTCATTGCAATTGTTCCTCAAAAAAGGGTAAAAACAACCAAGTGAAAGCGTATGATCGGCCAAAGGGATGATGGCGATGGGATGAAAATAATCAAGGCTCATCTGATGGAAAAGGCTGATCGAATGGGAATCACGAGGGTTAAAATGGAAATGGGTTCATTTTTACACAAGCTTGAACCATAGGGAACTATGCTTGGGTTCAGTTTCATGTTTACACAAGCTTGAAACGAAAAAAATTGCTTGAATTCAGTTTCATTTTTCCACAGGCTTGAAACAAAAAACTATGCTTGAGATTAATTTACATGCCCCCAACATGATGAAAGGGAGAATCTTTTGTAACTAGATGGAAGTCGTTGCGGTGAAGCGGGACAGTTATCCAACACCTTTTTGGCTTCGTCTAGATAGGGACAAAGGTGAATGGGGTGATTCTCTTCACATAACCTATAGGGAAACTTAACTTTACCACTAGGTGAATGCCCCCTAAGCTTCATTACATTCACCTAAGTAGACTACTCGTGTGGATGGAAAGAAGGTTAGTTTATGAGTTCAAGTCAAAGACTCGACTGGGATTTTATGAGACCTAATCAAAGACTCGAATTGGAACTTTGCTCCAGGGAACCTTGTTTCATTTTTTAATGAGCTTGACACAAGACAAGGAACTCTACTCAAATTCCTTGTTTCATTTTTTAACGAGCTTGACACAAGACAAGGAACTATCCTCAGATGAGTTGTTTCATTTTTTTTTAATGAGATTGACACAATAAAAGAACTATCCTCATATGAGTTGCTTCATTTTTTAATGAGGTTGACACAGTAAAAGAACTATCCTCATATCCTTGGTTCACGACCCATGATAAGAGGTCATGACTTCCAAGAGGTTCTCGTCATATGGGAGAATAATGCTCTGGAACGAGAGATATGATTCTAATGCCCCCAATACATAATGTACAATATCACGAAATTGATCTTCCGTTGATGTAGGCATGGAATGGGTTGCCACATAATTAACCCGTGGTGGGGATGATACCATTGGTACAAAAGGACCGTTTAGGGAATATGGTTGACTAGAAGCCATATTTGGACCGGGAAATGAAAGTTGGTCAACGGTGACAATTCTTCCTTCATGCAGGAAACAAATCACTCGAAAGAGTGTTGAAACAATAGCTCCCATGTCATAAACATAATCGTGCCCAAGAAGTAAATTGTAATCCAAAGGGCCTATGACTACCATCACATTCAGATAAACAATTTTTCCTCCCAAAGTAATAGGCAACTGAGGAAGGATCCCTAATGGTTGAGTGGTTCCTCTGTTAAAAGCTAATAGATTATGGGTAACAGGCACAAGTGGCGGTGAACTGAGCGCTTGCCAAGTAGTAGAGGAAAGGATACTCACAGATGCACCTTCATCTATAATAGTGCCAGATACAATCATATTACAAAGTTGTACTATGATCTAGAGAGGAACATAAGAAGGAATATGACATCCTACGAGTCGATTCCAATCAAAGGAAGTGACCAGACTACTTGGAGGGGATACCGTAGAAACGGGAGAATTAACCCCTTGAGTGACAAGAGCGGGAGGATTTTCCTCCTGTCTTGATGGAATAGGAGGACTACCCCCAAGCTCATTAGAATCTGAAGAAACAAAAAGAACCTAAGTGGTATCATATTCACTCTCTTCAGGAAAGGTACGATTAACTGAAGGTGAAATTGGGTCAATTGTTTCTTTGACCTGTTGATTTGGGTCAGGTATAGACTCATAGGTTTCACTTTTAGAGAGAGTGGGTTTGACTAACAATTGATTTGAGTCAGTCAATTCATCAACTAGTGAAGGATTAAGGGAGAGTCTCCTGTAACTAGATGGAAGTCGCTGCAGTGAAGCAGGATGGTTATCCAAGACTTTTTTAGCTTCATCTAGATAGGGACAGAGGTGAATGGGGTGATTCCCTTCACATAACCTACAAGGAAACTTAACTGTACCCTTCTTTCCATGAACTTTACTATCACTAGTTGATAGTGTGTCATCAGCATGATCTCCAGAAGTTGATGACACATGATGATGTGAATGAGAAGACCATTCTTCTAAGATTTGAGGAATATCAGGACAATTTCAAAGAAGATGGTCTCCCACACAAAGTTTGCATGGATATCCAACTTTGTGAAGCTTGACAGACAATTTCTCATTAGATGTTGCATTCAAAGCAATGGTTGCTTGGTTGCCCCTCTGTTGAGTTTTATTCTTCTTCCCTTTCTTCTTCTTCTTAGCCACCTAGTTAGTAGTACCAATACTTTCACCAGGCAAAGAGGAAGAAGGGGAGGGAGAAACAACCGAGGAAGAAGGAAAAGGGTCAACTTTAGGATCAACTGGAGGTTGATTTTGTCCAGTTGGAGGAGTACTCGGTTGCATAAAAATCACAACATTTTGAACCAAGGAGGTTGAAAACAACCATATTGGCAAGCCAATGGTAAATCTCAGAAGGGACAATGTAACCATATAAGGAGCACCAATATTTCCAAAAGGAGGAAAAGGACTAGGATTCCCATCAAAAGGAATTCCTTGATCGGTGGACTCTGGATTTGTCGTCATATGTTTCAACCTAAGATCAACTAAGGAGTGAGCATGGAGGATGTTATCCACGGTCAATTAATTTTATTTTAATCAAAGTTCCATAACAAAACAAAAAGGGATAATCTAGGAAAAAGGTTTACCAAGAAAATGTGAACTGTAGAATACCTCCCAGTGAACTGAGAAGGACGGGCAGGCAATCTCCTCGAATGTTGTGTTCGGTGTATCACAGTGTACAAGGCGACGGACTCAGTTACTTAAGGATGGATAGAAACCTAGAGTTGTCCTCCCATATATACCCAAAGGTACGTGGAGGTCCAGTCCGTATAAGCATTGTCTAATGAAAAACCACACAGTGAGAGCATTCCCATATACTTTACGTACGTGGAATGAGGGATCACACTCAGTATGTATTGCAGTTAGTGACATCTTCTTTGTTTTATGATGCCAAAACACGTCTCTAGCCTAGAACCACTAAATTTTTTTCGTTAGGTGACAATACTCCATTAGGTAAATTCAGATAAATTTTAAGTTGTTCTTCTTTAGAATTCGCCTTTCAAGGTTCACCACGTGATGTATGTTTGAAACTCCTAAAATGAAACTAATATGATAAACATTCTTTCCATTCAATTTAACAATGAAAACCCTTAGCTAGTAGGGATAAAGCAATCAGATTTTTGACAAAGAGCAAAGAGCACATCTAATGCAATTTCCCTAGCTTATTCCTTTCAAGCATTCACAAACTACAATATGAACGATGCAAGTTTTTATTTTTGAATCCCTTAATGTTATGATGAATAAAAAGGAAATATGCACATACAATCAATCAATATTTAATAAGAATGAAAACTTTGACGACAGTTCTGTTTCGAAGGAAAAGAAGACATTAAGACACTTTCTTTCGAAGAAAGATTAATCAACTATATTCTAAATTTGACTATAGACTAATGAGGACAAAGAAAACATTAAAGAAACATTAATCAATCAAATCAAAGTAGGGCTATACAAGGAGATAGAAACTTATTCTCTGAAACATAACATTCATTGATCAATTAGCAAGCAAACAAACAGAGAAAAGTTAGTAAAAACACATTCCAAAGGTGAAAATTTTCCCTAAGGTGGATCAGCACAGGTCAAAGAGGGCCTAATTGTGTTGTAGAGCATTTTCTCTCACTTAAGGGTGCTCTACAGAGCACTGTCCCCTAACCAAGCCTGTGCTGATTCTTGAGAGGCCACTCAAGAGTCATCTAACCTCAATTTTTGACTAAAATTCAATGCAAAAGAACGGAAATATAGTCAATGAACACAACTAGGGTCTAGAAGAATGTCCTAGGAGGTGGATAAGCTACTAATAAAGGTGATAGTTCCCCAGTGGAGTCACCAATTTGTTTTGGAGAATTTGGTTTCTACGGATAAATATTAATTCCCTAGATAAGTAGTTGTATCTAGAACAACAGTTTAAAGTGTTTTAGACTTTTCCTATAAGCAATAGATAAGATGAGAAGATAAGAATACCTACTTTTAGTTTTGATTTCCTTTCGTCTCCCTTGTATCGATCATGTCACTCCTTCCCATACTTAATACGCTTTAGAAGTACCCTGTAAATACAACAAAAAACAAAGAACCGATCAAAGCACACAATCTATTGAGTATAAGTGAAAGGAATGAGATACAATTCACACACATAAGCATTATGAAACAATACAAACATATGGGAAAAAGGTTCAAACACTTTATTAGATAGAAGAAGGAACCACAACCATTGGTGTTTGATTCAAAGCCATTCCTCCAACTTGGATCCCATCCACATCACATCAAAATCATGACAAACTTGTAGCATCACAATACTTACTTCAAAGCCAAATCTCATAGAAGCATTATATCCTTACAATTCAACATAATCCAGCCCCTGATCACTTAGATGAGTGGTCAATTTATTGGAAGATGAAGAAGGTTTTGTCATAAATGGTGGAATTGAATGGCCTTCCATACTTATAATTAGTTCCATGGAGGAAGGGATGAGAGGACAGGATGCACCTTAACTCATTCCTCATCCATTTTCGAGCTCATAGGAGTTGATAAGTGAGATAACCTTCTAGATGATTCCAAAAGATAAGAATATTCCCCAAACCCTATGTGAATTTCGCTAATTCTCGCCCAGCGCAGGTGAAAGGAAGCCTCAGTGCTCTGCAGAGCACCCTGGTAGTGGACTCAACTGCTCTGTAGCGCACCTTTACAAGGGCTTACTTGTGTTGGTCCATCTAGAGACTATTTCTAGATGTTTTCAAGTCATGAAATTGTCTGGGAAGGAGGCATTCAAATGGGTGACTTGTTTAGGGCATGAAGCAACTGAAATTAGGGTTTGATGAGCCCTAATACACTGATCTGAATGTTGGAATTTGATGTGCCCAAATGGATCTGTAACAGTGATTCTTTTAAATATCTCAGACAAAAATTAGGAATGGTTTCTACCTCTTCACTCTGCTAATTTTTCTAACATACATGTCATGTTTAGGGGGATTTGTGGTTGTAAACATCATCAATTTATTTTATGTACGCCGATATTTTGAAAAGTAGTTGCGTGTATATGCAGTTTTTGATATGGACAGTTATGTATGCTTCTTAGTAATGAAAAATAAGTGGCACAGGTTCATGTGAAGATTCTCATATGCTTCCATCATTTATTATTGGCTTTTTGGTTCTAATATTGACTTGATTTAGATTGTTATTGATGCTCGTATGCTACTTAGAAATGATGTTTATTTATGATAAGGTTATGAGTTATTGAAAAAATTTATATTATTGTTGTTGAAACGGTTCTTTGGCGAATTTGTTGACTGATGGGATGGATATGATCATATTCGATCATGAAGAAGTGGCACAGGTTCAAGGGGAGCATCTGTTATGCTTCTCATAGTTCATTGTTGGCATTATGGTTTCTTGAGCACTCCTTGTTGCATGATGGTGCTTATGATGAGTTCATGATTTACTCATTGTTTGTTGCTTGCTTATATATATATATAATATATATATATATATAGATATATAGATATAGATATATAGTTTTCATTATGTCAAAATGTGTGGGTTGCATACGGTGAACTAATGGATGATGTCTATATGTTGCTTGAGTTGCATTTAGAGAAGATGTTAATGGTTTCTTGCTCTTGATATTGAAAAGGATGACATATATGTTGTATTCATTAAAGTTGTTGGCTGATGATGCTTTTGATTGGTTCTATCCTACTCAATGATTGGTGATTCTTGGAAGCATTGAATTTTTGGTCACATATTGATGATATTAGAGAGATTAATGCTACAATGTCTTGTCTTACATGGTTAGGATGTTCATGTTGTTGTCTATGTTTCTACCATCCGATGATTATGTTGTGAATTCTTATATGGTGCATGTTGGTTGTTGATGACTATAATGGTCTTTCTACCTCATTATTGAGGTCCCTATTTTTGGTTATAAGTGCCATATATGTCTCCTGATGTGAAGGTCATGAAAATACCCATGTTGTAAATCATTGTAAAATTCAGTCATGTATGGGCTATTGGGATCGAGTCATGCTATGCATGTAATCCCATTATTTTGGGACATTGATGAAAAATTTGGGTCCAATATGTAAACCAAATATGTTGGGTGAATGATGTAATCATGGGAGCATAGAGTCATTGGTGATAGGAAAGGTAATATTTGGTTACGTCATAAATTCTTGTATTTTTGTTACATATCTATAGAAGATCCATCATATGATCAGGGGGAGCATGGTCAGTATGCAGACTTCATAATTCATATAAGCAAACCACACTTACAACAATAAGCACTGCAAGGGAAGTACTTCCTTCAACTTGGTTCTACCCTTTGCCACTGATTCCAAATGGGGAGACAAGACTTGGTGTTTACAAGTGTTTGCAGGTGGTGTCCAAACACCACAGTGGTCACCATCAAGTCTAAAGGGGGAGATTGTTGGAATTATGGACGATGTGTTTTCCTTGATGGAAACCTGCTCGAAAAAAGGTTTACTTGTTGTCAACATGGTAATAATATGATGGTCATGGAACTAAAGAAGTTATCAGGAATATTGATACAAATGCTACAGTGGATATGGACAAAGAAATGGAAGTTCAATTACAAATGGATGAAAAAAGTGAATTTTGATAAAGTATATGTGGTTCCTGTGAAGAAGGGTCGCATACATATACAAGTCCTGGGATAAAAAGTCATGCATATAATCTGAACCATGGAAATATAATACCAAGGGTCATTACCATGGTAATTGGTCATAGTAATTGGGGCGGAAACATTTTTTTGATATTTTCAAAGAATACTAACAACATTAACAAAGGATTTACGTGAGGTATTGGCTAATGAAAATGTTATATAAGGAGATGGAGATCAAGGTGTTGTGTGTGCAAGTGAATAAACATTCATGTTTGATATGATCTGAAACAAGTGTGCACGGAGTAAGGAGATGGCTCATATTTGGAAGATATCAAAGTACATTAAGTACCAGTGGTTAAAACTTGACTGATTTGATTATCTTTGAATATCTAATGGTGAAAGATATGTTTTAATGTGTTTGAAGCAATCATTGATTTAAAAGTGAAATTTGCATAAAGTATGATTGTGATTTGCAGTGAAGCTCTGATGCAATAGTTTAATATTTGTACGTTGGTTTTCTTCAGTAAGGCTATGTACATATGAAAATATGGCTCAACACAATTGCATATAAAGTATGTGATATTTTATTTATTATGTTGGTATATATACACGAGTATTATGCATGGTAATCGTGTACACACGCAAAAATATTTTATGGAGGTCATGTATATGTACTAGGGTTTGAATTGTTTCTTGATGGTGGAAGTTAATGATGTATGTTCTATATGTTGTTGTTTGTTAATGATGTCTTGTATGTATTTAGCAATGTTGACTGGGTTGATTTGATTGTGGATTGGAATGTTGTGATGATACTACAAGATGTTGATCTATGATAAATATTGTGACTCAGTATGTCAGTAACTCATTGAGTGATGTAGTGACTTAGTTTTAGAATTCAGTGATTTGAGATATGTACGTAGGTTGTATTTAGAGGAAGCATGTATATATGTGGTTATGCTTCAAAACTGTCACGTATCATTTATGAAGTAAATTTGATCAGGGTGTGTAATGACTGTGTATTACTTCTGTGTTGATAACAATGTGACTATGATCTTGATTTATGACTGGTTATTCAATGAATTGATTTATGGCTTAATATCACGATAGTTCATTATGCATTTGTATGATTTGTTTATGATGATTCGGTATTCAGTGTTTCAGTCGCTTCAGTGATTTATCTCGTATTCAGCGGTGATTCAATGATTGCATTCATACTATGATTGAGTATTTGTATTGGTATATTGGTTTTAACGTATGGTTGATGTGGGTTCAGTGTGAAAATTTGATGAAAGGTGGTCTACAAGTTGTTTGATGATTGTTTTATAGGTGGATCAAGTGTGAAACAATCTGAAACGTGGTCCACAAGGTGTTGAGGGTTGTACCCTCCAGTGACGTGGTAGGATCTCCCTTTAGGTAGGAGTCGTTAAATGAGATTTGGGGGTTGTAGCTCCCTTCCAGTGGGTGTTGAGGAATTAGTGGAGGTTGTAGCCTCCTATAGGTGGGTGTCTGCAGCGGGGAGGAGTCTTCATCGGTACAAAATGTAATGAATATTATCTTTATATAATAAGAAATAATACAAAGATGATGACAACGATGGTTTTCTCCCACATTTGGTTTCCACCTAAAATCCTGGTGTTCATATGTTTTGATATGTTTCTTGTTTGTTGATGATTTATAATCTCTTTACTACTCATGGTTTTTGCGTAATAAATGAATAATGAAATTGATGGAACATATGAAAAGTTAGTTATTTGGATATACGTGTTTTTCATTCACTAGAGTCGCATACATACACGGGTTGCATGTGTTAAAAATATGGAACTATGATCAAATTCCACTTTGGACATCTCACTTGATGGAGATAATGATTGCACTAAATTCCTATTTTCGAGAAGACAAAAACTGACCTAAAGATCACCCAAATTGGATAAGGGAAACTGTACTTATAAAAAAAATCCCACATGTGAACATTTGTCAAGGTCGGCCCTAAAGAAAAGTGGACACCCTTTGAAGGCTATTTTAAGTGACCTCTACCTCATTTGGAAACAATCATGATACACTCTTCTATCTTTGTTTTTGGATCACACATGTCTAAGGCTCATCTATAGAGGATCAGGTTCACTCTGAGGTGAAATTGTAGGGTCTGAAGCTCGCATCTCTCATTTAGGGTTTTGGGCCTCAGTCGGAGGCATAACACGGGAAGGATTCGGCCATAGTCACTCGCACGAATCTCATCCATGTGACTGGAGCCTTCCAGTCACATGGACAACTCTCCATCCATGTGACTGGGGGTTTAGGATTTCCGCATTCCAAATGTAACCCTAGTCGCTAAGATGCCAAGTTTAAGGGAGTGACTGGTGTTAGGGTCCTATAATAATAGGATTCATAATATTGAATTGGCTATGGTTAGTCTTGTAATATTGTACATACTTTTGCTTGGATTTAAGAGATCTGTGGTTTTCAATTTTTCCATATTAAAATTTAAAAAATGTAAAGAGGGTATGTCCTAAAAGAATAATCAAAGGACAAAAAAGAAAGAAAAAAGTGAAAAATATGAACCCCAAAATGAAATAAAAAATAAATCATGAAAGTGCGCAAATTCAAATGCCACTACTTTTTACTTTACTATGAAAAATAAGATTGTGTGTAGCTTTTCAGAAATGCCATAATCCATGATAGTCAAAAATCTTAATCTTGACTCATTCATGCTTTAAATTTCATGTTGATAGATAGAGAATAAAGATCTAGCCAAAATGTTTAACCTTGGCAGATCAGTAGTTAGGTAGAGAATAAGAATGAGCTTATCAATTTAATCTGAGCCATTGGAAGTTATAAGGTTAGAATTAGATAGTTTATTTATCAAAAGAAAAGGAAATAAAGGGTGAGCAAGCTCAAATGCACCCAATAAATGAAGAGAAAATGTTAGGGTAAATAAAGGGTAGGTAGAAGAAATGTGGCAAATGCACAAGTTTACTAAGTCAAATGCACATTTATCATGCTTAATCCTTTGTTTCATGTGCAAGATGAATTGTGAGAAAGAAAGGATATTCACCAAGTTTGTTTACTAATTTCCCCTCATTTCACTACACCTCCACATACTTATTTGTTGATTTCCCATTATCCCTTCATTACTTATAAATACCCTTCCCCATCATTTTGACCTTTTACCTCTTGATTGCTTGACCTCTATACAACTTATACCTTCCCAGGCCAAACATTGAGAGATTTTCCAACCAGTATGAATGGTTGGAAAACACTTTGATAGACATGGACAGTATTGTAGTTGATGTGGAGAATACATTAATTGATGTGGAAAAATAGATTGAAACTAGTTCCTTTCTGCAAGTTCTAACCCTAGGAGAACCAATGAATATTCCTCCTCTTTTATAGAATCCAGCAAATGAAGACAGAAATGCAAAGAGAACTAGGGAAGAAGGTTCCAGTTTGGAAATGTACACTACAGAGGAACAATTTGAGATCAATTATAGGAAGAGGCCCAAACTTAATCCTGTAACTGAACAGGAAGACACCATTGACTCAGTGGAAATCATTGACACTGATACAATGGTGGAAAGGAGAAAAGGCCCATCAACTTCAAAAGAAACACACCAGCCCTCTACCTCAAATACCCAACTTATTGAGACAGCTCAGCATTGAGGTCTCTTCATTCACCATGCCTATGGACAAAAAGAAAGATATTAAGGTTAGGTACAAAGAAATTAAGTTGAAGAATGAGAAATTGAAGGCTGAGACTTATGCTCAATACTTCAAGAAGACACCTGCAAATCAAAATAGGTTAATGTCAGCCTTTGACAGCAAAACAAGGAAAACGCAGATGACATTCATGCAACCTACAGTCCAGCAGCCAAGATCATCAGCAGACTATAGGAAAACAGATTTTGAGGTTTTGGCCAGAGATGTTCATCCCATTGACCAAATTGAGTTTCACAAACAGGCAAGTGAGATGATCTATTCCACCATGACCAATAAATCTATGATTGTACATAAGCTGCAAAGTTCATTGGATAATATCACTACACAGTACAAGATGGAAAAGGCCTCCTCACAGGCCAAGGAAAATAGAATCAATTCACTAGAAGACTTGGTGATTGAGCTTGAACATGATCCCAATGATGTCAAGGCTGCAGAGAAGTTGATAAAGAAAAAGAATGAGGATATTGCTGCCCTCAGAAAGCAACTAAAACTGCCTCATTCAGAGCACCCACAAACAAAAGAGGTCTTAGAAAGCCAAACATATCAGGTTGAAATGATGGACCTTGTTTTACAACTTAATGACCAGTTGAAAGAAATGGAGAAGGAGTTGGACAACTTAATATAGCTGAAACAGGCCAACCTTGAGATTGCCACTGCCACTGTCATTCCAACATTCAGTACAATAGTACCAACCACCTTGGCAGGCTCATTGGCTCCTACAGCTCCACTCGCTACAGCACTACCAACTGTCAAAACATCTACATCAACAACAGGTTTGACAACAACAACAGCTCAGCCAGGTGATGAGGCAAGTAAATTGGTCAAGGAAATGGAAGATGTCCATTCATACCACAGAGATAAACAAGCTTAAAGAAAATATAATAAGTTTAGAGAATGACAATCAACTTGCACAGATTATGCACAAGGAAGGAATTCAGAAGTCAACGAGGTTGACTGAAAGAATGAAGAGCTTGGAGAATGAATTGACATTAAAGGAGCCACTTGGACAAGCTAAAGAACAATTATGGGCCAATATCATTGACTATGTCAATGATATTTGGTCATCCATTCAAGTCATCTTTGAACAAAGTGACTTAGTAAAAGAGGCTACAGAATCCATTCAAAGAGTTAAGGCAGAATTGGGAGACATGCCAGAAGAAGCCACTAGAATAATCTGTTTCCTTAACTCCAAAAACAAATATGAATTGCAGGAGCTGGACATAGCTGACAAGACAGGCACCATACTGTAGGTTAAAAAGGTGCTCACAAAGATGAATTTGTGATCCAGGTGGATGTTGGTGGCCACCCACCTATCCCATTTGGACCCCCGCAATTGTCTCTTTCATTTTTTCAGTTTCCGTAATTGTAGCACAATTTACTATTTTTATTAGTTTTTTCAGGTCCTGAACTTCTGGAGCTGTTTTGAGGCCCTAAACGACGTTTTTTGGGAAATATGGGGGCAACATGGGTCGATCAACCTATGTTTCCCTTCCCAAAGTGGTAATTCTAGGATAGATCTTTCTAACGAGCTATCATACACGTCAAACGGAGATCATATGCCAAAGTTACAACCCCGGGAAATTGATGTACCAATTTACCCAAAACGGGGCCCACAATTTGGCGTTTCATCTTCCAGGGTTAGGTTTTGGAATGTGAGGGTTTTTCCATTGTTTCTCAACAATAAATAGGCCTTCGAGCCTCATTGTAACACAGTTCAGAGGCATGTAGCCACACATCTCTTCTCAGAGATAAGCTACCATCGCCCTAGCTGGTTTAATTCTATTTCCGGTTGTAAGCATATTTCAGTATTTTCCAATAATGAAATGAAGTATTATTTCCGTTGCATCTTTGTGTATATGGTTATCTTTGTATTTTATTGCGTTCCTATTTAAATCCGGATCACTTGTTTTTCTATTTGGGTCTGGTTGTTGGGCGAAGCCCTCTGTCGATGATGGTGCGGGGGGCTCCAGTGCCTGCGCGCTTCATCCGCCATGGTTGAACTGATGTCCGCCATTATTTTCCGATATGCGTCCATGGTTGGAACATGGTTTCTGTCTTTCTTGTGGTTTTCCGCCTGCAATTGTTGGTCATTCTAGACCATCGGTGGTTTACGATTTCCTTGGTGGTGGTTTAATTCATGCTATTTGTTGTTTGGGGAGGAGCTAGTAGCAGTTTCAGCCAGTTCGAGGTCGAAGGTTACATTTACAGGTAATTGCAGGTTTTTGTATTTTTTGTTTGGTTTTTTTGTTGTCCAATTTCTAGTTTCCAACTTGTTGCAGGTGTGGCGAGCTCTGGAGAAGGTCTGGAAAGCTCTGGACTTGGACATGGCTTCTATCCGGTAGGATTTTAACCCTACCAGCCATTTCTGATGTGTTTTTCAACACAAAACACCTTAGTTTTGATAAATTTATCGTGCCATTTCATTCTTTGCTGTTGAACAACAGTAGTCTTCTAGATAGCTACGGATCGAATCTCGTCTAACTCATTTAGCTATCCCACTTCTTCTTGCTTTCAACCTGCATTTCTTCTTCATAACATTCAGGTTCACCAGAATCAACTAAATATGACATAGTTGACATAGTCTTTCAGGTGATGACATAGTTGCATTGAAAAGGCAGCTCAAAATTCCTCCTTTACATCATCCACAAACAGATGAAGTATTAGAAACTCGGAAGGAAGAGGAGCTTATGGACTTAGTCTGTGGAGTGATGGCCAACTCACTCTATCTAGACTGAATCAACGAAAAGACTGAATTCTTTCGCAGCAACTGAAAGAGTTTGGAATCCTTTCTCCCATTCTTTGATTCTTCTGAGCTTCTTCATTCTGTTGTATTTGTGCAAGTTTGCAATCAGTTTCCAAACTTGACACTTTTTCTCTAAGCTTTTTGAGCTCATTAGCCTGGATGGTAATTTCCTCCATGTTTTTTACCAATTCAGATGCCTTTTCTGTGGATGTCGTTGCGCTTGTAGATGTACCTGTGACTAGCATAGTTGTAGCTGGTGGAACTGTTGGTGCTAAGGAAGCAGCCAATGTGGAGGGCACTGCTGTAGAGACTATAGGAATGACAGTCTGTGGAGTGATGGCCAACTCACTCTATCTAGACTGAATCAAGTTATCCAACTCTTTCTATGTTTCTTTTAGTTGATCTTTCAGCTTAAGGACTAAGTCCATAAGCTCCTCTTCCTTCCGAGTTTCTAATACTTCATCTATTTGTGGATGATGCAGAGGAGGAATTTTGAGCTGCCTTTGAGGAGCTTATGGACTTATGGACTTTCTATGTTTCTTTTAGCTGATCTTTCAGCTTAAGGACTAATTCCATAAGCTCCTCTTCCTTCCGAGTTTCTAATACTTCATCTGTTTGTGGATGATGCAGAGGAGGAATTTTGAGCTGCCTTTTGAATGCAACTATGTCATCACCTGCGATAGTCTTTCAGTTGCAACTATGTCATCACCTGCGGTAGTCTTTCAGTTGCAACTATTTCTATGTTTCTTTTAGTTGATCTTTCAGCTTAAGGACTAAGTCCATAAGCTCCTCTTCTTTCCGAGTTTCTAATACTTCATCTGTTTGTGGATGATGCAGAGGAGGAATTTTAAGCTGCCTTTTCAATGCAACTATGTCATCACCTGCGGTAGTCTTTCAGTTGCATAGTCTTTTAGGTGAGATGCCTTTTTCAGTTGCAATTCTTATTAGTTACATAACTATTCACGTATTCAGTTCTGCCTATACTGCAAGATTTTACATTAGCCATATTTGTCTTTTTCCTCTAAAATGAAAGAACAGTTATTAACCTATTGATTATTAAAGACAAACAAAATAGAGACCCTAACCGAAAAAAGTGTCCCTAACTAATACTGAGATTAAAAATAAAAACAAAATCCTACATCCTACTTTGACAAACTGAACATAAAGAAACCAATTCGCTAATAAAACTTTCCACCTTGGCGGAGACCAACACCGGGTCATGGTGCCCTAGCTGGATGCTCCTGCATCATAAAGCGAAATATAAAAGTCAAATGAAAGCACAAGTACCTAGGCAGTGTAAGATAAGATGTTGGGATTTTAGTAGGGAGGTTCCAAAATGAAACGAGGGAAAAAATTTGGAGGGTGGTTGTAGTTGCTACAACAATCTCCAAGTAAGTCAAAGATTCTTGTAGACTATATGTAAGGGCTCAGATGATGGAATAAATGATGCCACATCAGTGCAAAAGTCCTCGGTCACTTGCCAAGTGTTTCTGTTCTTTAAGAGAGGAAATGTATGAAACTGTATGCGTGCACCTTCTCAACTCAACTCATTTTTCTTTTCAGTAGCTGAAAAGAAAAATAAACTCTAAGCTTTTTGAGCTCAGTAGCCTGGATGGTAATTTCCTCCATGGCTTTTACCAATTCAGATGTCTTTTCTGTGGATGTCGCTGCGCTTGTAGATGTACCTGTGACTAGCATAGCTGTAGCTGGTGGAACTGTTGGTGCTAAGGAAGCAGCCAATGTGGAGGGCACTGTTGTAGAGACTGTAGGAATGACAATCTGTGGAGTGATGGCCAACTCACTCTGTCTAGACTGAATCAAGTTATCCAACTCTTTGTATGTTTCTTTTAGTTGATCTTTCAGCTTAAGGACTAAGTCCATACGCTCCTCTTCCTTCCGAGTTTCTAATACTTCATATGTTTGTGGATGATGCAGAGGAGGAATTTTGAGCTGCCTTTTCAATGCAACTATGTCATCACCTGCGGTAGTCTTTCAGTTGCAACTATGTCATCACCTGCGGTAGTCTTTCAGTTGCAACTATGTCATCACCTGCGGTGTCTTTCAGTTGCAACTATGTCTATGTTTCTTTTAGTTGATCTTTCAGCTTAAGGACTAAGTCCATAAGCTCCTCTTCTTTCCGAGTTTCTAATACTTCATCTGTTTGTGGATGATGCAAAGGAGGAATTTTGAGCTACCTT
>APFE031286458.1:24364-37755 GCA_000404065.3 Pinus taeda
AGTATCACTTTGTGAGGGATATAATAGAAGACAAAAAGGTGTTGCTGGTAAATGTGGACACTTTGAAGAATACTGCAGATGCATTGAAAAATCTGTGAGCTTTGAGAAGTTCTCTTGGTGTAGAGAAACAATGGGTTCCGAGGAAGCGCCCCAGAAAATTTTGTTTTTTGGACCCTATATTAGGTTGGGCGGACCTACCTATGGTTTTGTGCATGTTTTTCGCACATGATTTTGGACGCGATGGTTTTTGGTCCATGGTATTGGATGTTTCGGCATGTATAAATATGTATTGTAACATTGAAAGGAAAATAATGAAAAATCAAGCTGGTAGTCCCAGTTTTGGGATGCAGAAGAAAATATCTACATATATGTGTTTTATGTGGTATTCTCTCGCATTGTTTATTTTCTATGTTTTAGAATTCGTATGCAGGTAATTTATGTACGAGGTTAAAACCTACAATTTAATTGGGAATTCCTTCTTCCATAACTGCGCAATCCAAAACTAGGTCCCCTTCTGATTGCATGCATGATCTATACAAGTTGGGTCATTCTACAACTGATAGTACAATGTCCCTACACTCTAGTCTCAACTAGGTCTTTCTATGAACTGACATGCATGAGTTTCCCATGAGGGAATATTTAGTTAGCTGGAGTAGCACTGAGGATGCACCAGTACACCAACTCACTGCTAGACCTCTACTAGTTCCACAAATAGTTAGAACTAGACTAACTTACCATAACTCAGTCAAACTGATTTATCTAATTACAACTCAAATAAAATCATACTTGACCCCTAAAATTTAGGGAGAACATATACATGACTACAGAAAGACTTCCAACTCGAAATTCCTAAGTTAATTAAGTTAATTAAACTTAATTAACTATTTACAAGTTGTTATGAGAATAGAATTCGATTTTAATTCAAGGACAAATTAAACTGAAATTTCTTGTTGTCATTTCTCAACATGTACAACTTGGGCCAATGAATGGTTTCCAAGTGTCATTTTCAAATTGGTTCAAATTTATTGTGTTTTCATTGGTCGAAGAGGATTTTAAGTGGTCCAATTAATGGAGGCCACATGGGCCAATGGAAGGATGTCACGCGCCCTGCCAACAGTGCACTAAAATTTTGGTTAAGTCCAAACTGCAACTAGTAAGATTCAAATGAAAAACTTCTAGTCTAGAAGCAAGTCACCTTACCACCATGCCACCAGGTGTCACTTACCTATTATGGTAGTACGATTCCATTTGAATTGTAACTGTTAAATGTTTGGGGGGCGGGGTTGGGGCTAAGCCTTGGCCCTTGGTCACATCACACCCACAAGGCCGCATGCAGGGGAGCTAAGGGTGCGTGCTTAGCCCCAGCCCCAGCTTCCGGAACAAGCAAACATCATCCACCAGACCACAACCAAACAGCGTGGAGCCAATAGATTTGGGTGCAGAAAAAGGGGACCAGCCCCTAGTCACATTGCAACATGTAACCACACGCCACACCTTAGAGCGCTTAGCACAAAGTTTGGGATCGGGTGCGTAAATTTTAGAATGACCCTGGGTTTTATGCCATACATGGAACCAACCGCCAATGTCCCAAGGGCTACACCAATGAGGATAGGCAGTTAGCCCCAACACCCAAGTACCTGGCCCCATGTGGTCATAATTTTCTATCCAAAGCCTTACTGGACAATTTAATCAAGTGAACAAATGCACCAATTTCGGCGCAAATTTTGGCGGCACTGGGTGAAATTGTTGCTCAGCGCGCCCTGGAAGGACGAAAATCGTAGGATGGTTAGCATTATAATGCAGTGTGTAGATCAATTAGCATAAGAAACTTTGGGTAAGTATAATTTCTTATGTTTTGGGCCAAATTGAGCTCAACAAGAGTTGAGTTAGGGGTTTTTGATAATTCTGAAGCCATTGGAGACATGCTACTTACATTATGAGTACTGTAAATCCATGTAAAGATAAATTTTAACACTTTATGAAAGAGGCCCAACATTGGAAGTTGGACTAGGAAATGTAGCCCAAGAGAGGGGTGAATTCCTTTATCATTTTTGTTGTTATGTGTTTTTGATATGGTATATTGTATTTGTTATTGTTGTTAACTAAGTTTTAAAATCAATATTTTATATGTTTTGTAAAGTTATCCATTAGCCAAAATAGATAAAATAAAAAATAAAATAAATAAAAATACATAAAAAAAATTACTTGCAATTTTTCCATCACCTTGAAGTTTATATAACAGATCACATCCTGATCTTCGTGTTCCCTTTCCCTCCACTCCATTTTTGTAGATTAAAACCTTGCAAATAAACATGGAGGATCATTAGAAAACATTGTAATCATTGTTCCAAATAAATTTGGGCATTTTATCTAATTTTTTCAAAGCATGTGGCGTTGTGCGTGGACATCTTTTACAAATAGTGCGGATTTGTGTGGTTCTAGCTTGAAAAACCTCGCAAATCTTAATTTTTAGTGTAAATAATTGGGTCAGTGTGCACGAACCCGATGAGGAGCGACTGTGCACACCGAGGGAAATTTTTAAGTTCATAAAACCCTCCCAAAAATCTTAAATTCACTGTGAAAAAAAATAAAAGCAATCAAAACAAAGATAACAAAAAGATCTCTTACTTGGAGAAAGTGGTTTGTGATTTGGTCCACCAATTTGATCAGAATCTCCCTTTGAAGTTTTTGGTGAAAAATGCACTCAATGAACCTCAAACGGTAAAAACACAAATGGTAAAAGATTTTTTACTTTCTGGACTTTAATAAGCTTTTTAGGCCCATTAAAATATTATTTTTTTCCTTTAGCTTCTGAAAATCCAATTTTTTAATGTTTTTACTATGTTTTTGAGCAGTTATGATAATTTTTTAGATTAAATGTATGTAACACAGATTACTTATGAAAATGTATCATTTTGGCGATGAGTACACTTTTATGAATTTTTAAAACTTGTTAAAAATTATGAAAAAGTGAACCCCTGGAGTCCTCTTTAAGCCCTTTTCAAACTCCCTAAACATGAAAAGATTGCCAAGTACTTGACTGTTTGAACTTGTAAAAGTAAATGAATAGTTGTCTATTTAGTATAATTTACCCCTTTTATGGACTGAACTAGACTATTTATGAAAGGGTATACGTTGACTAATTGTGATCAAAAGAGTTCTCTCCTACATTATTTTACCTTTTTTCGGGCTTGAGAGACTAAATTTACAAAAAAGGACACTGTGGAGTTTACTTATGTTTTTCTCCTAACTCCCTAAAAATGAAAAACACTGAGCTTTACTTTCTCCAGGCTCGTTAAAATTTTACATTGAAAGAACTAAATAGGTTTTCCTTTTGTGTCTTTTCAAACTCTTTAAACATGAAAATGACATCAAGTTATCGCTTCACTGGACTCGTAAAAATTAAACAGTGTAGAACTTATCATTGATGATGAGACCGAACCACTCCTTCCTAGGGTTCATTAAAAGTACTTCGAAGGACTCATTTGAATGATGAGCTTGAAGGACAAACATATGTTATCCTCCTCAAGATTTCACAAAAATAAAGAGTTACTTACCAGAAATGGTGGGGGGGGGGATTGGGAAAGAACATTTGTTTATATTATAAAAGGTGGTATGTCACTCTTTAACATGACAATTTGTCTCGTTTGTGTACGGGTTGGGAAATCCATTTGTCTCTCAGTTGACCCTGCCTCATTGAAAATCTTCAAACTAGTTTTTGGTCCTTTTTTGAGTCAAATGATGCCAAGTCAAAATGTCGTGTCACCAATATGTTCAAGGGAAGTTCAAACTCAATAAAAATACCTTGCAATTCATAGCCTTAAGTCACATCGTCCATCCCTGAGTTAGTCCTAGATTACTCCAAACTATTGTTCTTCAAAACTTGACATGAGTTTCATGTCATAGGCCCTCTTGCGATGGGTCACTTTCTATCGGCTTCATCTCACTATCTAGGAAGGTGATCTAGAAACATTCTTCAGTACCTTAGAGCTGGCATGCCTTAATGGCAGTTTCCTTGCCTTCGATGACATGTTCTCATCATTGACATTCGATCGAATTATTCTATGAGTGGGAGAATGGCAGCTATCGGTGATTTTTTACATTTGAAAATTATTGGCACCTAGTGTGGTGAAGTAAAATTCTAAGTGCGAACACAAACAATTTCTCTAACCGGATAGCGGATCTAGCCACAACCGAGACATTCTATGGAAGATTTCCTTAGGTTAGAACCAATTAATAGGGCCTACCTCTTAGTATGCTTATCCCGTTTGGTGATGACCTTGCTTGATCGCTCCAGTTATCTCCCATTTCCTTCTTCAAACACTTGAAACAAGTAAACAATAGCAAACAACAACCGTGGTAATAGACAGATTGTAATTCAACCTAATTAACAATTCAAGAAGCATTAAGCCATAAACATGTGAGATGACACATTATGTAGGAAATCAATCAATAGTTGCATATATATTGAATCAAGAAGAGATTACAACCATTGCCTTAAAGTTCTTGTTCTCCTCCGACAAAACCAGGTTCCCATGCACTTTCGTTATCATTCCACGATGGCCTCAACAATGATATTTTTAAGGCTCTTCCCTTTAGTCTTCACACTAAGCCAAATTCACACTTCTCCCTAACACACAACTACAGAGCTACAACTATGAATAGCTCATTGTTTACCCCAAACTTAATTATAACTAGCACACCAACATTAACACTTCAACACTAGCTTGTTCTTGGGAAAAATGGAGGTTTATATAGCATGAATGGATCGGATATGGTTCTTCTTATCATGGGAGAAGGTATTATCTCTTGAGGTAGTTCCAGCCTTATAGGGGAAAGAAGCCTACACTGACATCCTCGACTCCATCCGCCCCAACCATTTACTAGACTTCTATTACAAAGCTTCTAGAGCTGGAAGCTTCGGCTCTTTATTTAAAAACTTTCCAAAAGAGGATCGGTGTGACTAGAAAAAGGTGCTAGGGATATTGTTAATCCCTACATATCGACGTGAGGAGGACACTGGTCATTAGCATCAGTCTTGTAAACTGGGAAAAACTGAAGATTTTTTGGAAATGATGCAAAAGGGAATTTTTCTTCTCATGAAGATGGACACAATGGGTTCACTATAGAGATCCTCCAAGATCATGGAACGGGGAGTATAGGGACAGTGACAAAATATTGTGTAACAGATGCCCCCTAAAGTGTGAAGGCCAAACTAGAGTGAGGGATGAAATGCTTTATGAATCAGTGCGGGGAACTGGAGTCTATCATTGGAAAACCTACAAGAAAGTACAAATACATATACATAACTGAAAACTCTATCAAATAATACATGAATCGTGGTATGGACGCAACCATCTAGAGAATGATCATTTAAATGGATCCAGGCATGGGCGCATCCATCCAATAAAGAGGATCATAGAGAAACTAGGGTATGGTCGCAGTCATCCAATAATGAGAAGGATCGCATATGATAACTCATGGTATGGTCATATCCACCCATCTAAGAGAGACATTTATATCAACATAATCATGTCACACCGCCTTGCAACCTGGACTTTTGTAATCTGATCCCAAGGTCTTTCGCTCCAACACGACCCGATCAAAGTAAAAATTCTAACATGTGAATAGATGTGTTGACGTTGAACATGCTAGAAAATCGCTTCATTACTAGCCGATGATGGGAATTGTTAACAAGCACGAGAGAAACCACCAATAATGACAATGGTCCTCAAGGTACTATCAGCACAATTAACAGAAAGTGAAAAGAGAAACTGAAGTCGAACACCTATGAAATCACTAGATCGAAAGCCAATGATGTGAATTTGTCGTCGAGTGCAAAGAAATTTCCATTAGGGCATGCAAGCTCTAAGGTAATAGAAGGGAGTCTCTTGATCAACTTCTTGGATAGTGAGCTGAAGTCAACAGGAAGTGACTATGTTGAAGGAGGGCCATGATGTATCCCACATCATCGACACGAGACAAAGGGATGAAAAATTATTTTTGGATGATACAGAGAATCAGGGATAAGTGTAACTACAGAAGGACAACTCTTGAACATATCAGTGACACGACTAAAAGTCTAGCAGCTTTTAGATCCATAGGATCGGTGGTCATGATGATGTGGAAGAGATCAAATGGAAGGAAAAAATTAATGGCCCAACCTAGGAAGCTCAACGATAAAAAGGAGGATATCCCATCACGATATGAAGCAGAAAGTGTCATGTTCAAGAGTAAGTTGCTGACACAACTGATTAGATTTCCAAATTATCCCCCACCATTCCTAGCAAGTACCCCAATTATTTTTTAACCGCAAGCTTGAAGGGGATAGCATATGCTTGCATTGTAAGTTCATCCTTCAAATGAATCATACCTAGTAAGTTTCACGAGCCCTAGGAAGGAGAATCTCATGTTCATCATGGTGACGAATTTGATGTCGTTTAATATTTTAACAATTCTGACAAAGTTGTAACTCGGTATCTTTTTCATGTTTAGAGAGTTTGAAAAAGACACAGGAAAGAAAACTCCACATGGTCCCTTTTCGTACATTTGTGTCTCTCGAGCATTTGTGTCTCTCTGTAGAAAATGATACTTGAGAGAACCGCTTGACCATTTCAGTCAAGGAGTACCTTTTTTGTAAATAGTGCATCCCATCCCAAAAAGGGGTAAATCTATACTGGGTGCATGACATTTCACATCCATTAATAAGTTTGAAATAATAAGGGCTCGGCTATATTTTCATGTTTAAATAGTCGAAAAAGAGCTTGAAAGCATACCCCCTATTTTATTTTCTTTCACAAGTCAAAAGAGAAAACTACTCAGCAATCTTTTCATTTGAGTTTTATGAGTCGAGAAAAGAGTTAAAATATGACTCGGCATCATCATCAAACATCCATCACCTGTTGTTGTGCAAAAAGGTAAAGTTCTTTTTCCAATTCCTAAGGCAAAATAGGTCAAAATACTTAAAAACCCTAATATTTCATGAAAATTGAATAAAAGGAGGGAAAAGTAAATATTTTTACCATTTACCTTTTTACCTTGTTGTGAAAAACTTTTCACCCAATTTTGCCCTAATTTTTCTAGAGCAGATTACGGGAGATCCGGGAGGTCATTCACTAAGCCGCCAGTTGCAAGTAAGAGCCAAGTACCTAAGCTCCATTTACATACTATTTATTCATGTTTTCATCCATTTTTTGGATTTTTAAGGGAGGTATTGGAAAAAAAAAAAAAAATCACCCTCCACCAGCACGAGTTCCGAGCACAGAATCGCGGTGGTCGAGGGTAATTAAAACGCCCAACCACGTCGTCAACACAAATCTTCTTAAAACAGGTGCATAGGCATCGTGAACAAGGAAAAAGATATTTTCCTCTCAAAACCACCATTTGAATCCAAATTTTACTTGCCAAAAATGATTATTGACTTGAATACATGGTTTTTGCAGGAAATAATCATCGAAAATGCTAGATTGGAAAGAACGTGAGCACGAAGATCTGGACACTCAGGCACTGAATGATCCAAATTGCCTCAACTTTTTGAGAAACTGTGGGCTCCTCAAGTTCTTTCTCACACCAGGGATGTGGGCTCAAATTGAGCTACTTCGATACCTGATTAGTCTTTGGGACATAAATCGAGAAATATTCATCATTGGTGACCAGGAGCTAGAGTTAGAAACTTTAGACATATATTCATCAAATGGCTATCCCGGAGAGGGGAACCAGTCAACCTATATGGGTCACGACTGATTGGGGTAAGAAAATCCATTCTACTTGTTGAACATTTCCCTAAAGCCCTCAAATCCAAGAGCGGCAAGATTAAAATTGTCATTGTGTGAGATCTAACATTGAGAGTGCTATTATTGACTATCAACAGAGTGGCAGGGTCCCAAGTAGTGCATGAGACTAACAATTCAAAATTTCTATATGTAGGTTTTAACCCCTGTTATAGACATATTTTGGCACTGCAACCCCAATCACATATGTCCATAAAACCAAGGGCTTCTAAGTCCCTAAAAGTGTTGTTTCATACCCTAAAGGAGCAAGGTCATCTAATTACATCATCTCCCAGAAGTTCTCCATAAAAAACTACTCAAAACTGGTCAAAACAGGACCATACAGCCTGCCCAGTGCTAAGGGTGCGATGCATCTCACCTGCCACATGCAAAAAGTGCGATGCATACTGGAAATCCCTTCTATAGGGTGCAATGAGCAAGAGCAGACAAATGGTAGAGGCATTTGGCTAGGTGGAAACCCATAGAATCTTCTAGAAACTGCCCATTTGACACTTGCCTCTCTGAATTCAACTAGGGATGAGTAAGAGATCATGAAATATCCAAGTGGAACCAAGAACTATCAGAGAGATGACACTAATCAAAATCCCAGAAGCTGACTCACCCACTTGCAAACATTTATATATGGATCCCTCATCTTAGAGATCTAGAGGGTAGAATTTTGTATTTTGCAAGGAAGTGTTGTTGGTTTCTCTATGCAACATTGTATTGTTGGGTAATCTAAGCTTTTCATGAGGTTAAGAGGGCTTTCATGTGGGAGGATGGCGCTGGGTCAGACCAATGGGTTGTAATCCTCTCTTCTACTACTTCTATCAATAAAGTTATTTGAGTTTTCCTCCATATTCTTGTGTATCTCTAAATCTTGTATTGATATATGCATTTGTATGCTTAGTATATATCTGATCCTATATTGTTTATGATTATAGATCTCTATGCTTTTATGGTATTTTTTTGCTTTGACTCTACAGGTGTTCTTTGAAGCGGGACAAGTGAGGAAGGAGTGGCGAAATCTCTATCAAGGGAGAGAGGAAACAAGCAAGGAGCCAAGCGAAAGACTGAGGTTGGTACTCTCTGCTTCTCTCTCATCTATCTCTCATAAAGGAAAACACAGGTGACTTTAAATTGTTTGTTTCTAAGATAGCTACCCATCTTAGTGGGACTAGCAACTCTGAATGGGCACTAGTTTTCTCGATTACAAAATGGCGACTCCGCTGGGGAATGAATAGCTTGTTTTCTTGTTTATATTTGTTTACTTTATAAACTATAGACGGGGCCTGAAGTTAAGCTAGCTAGCCTTCGAACTGCATTTGCTATGCAAGTGAAAAGTAGAGCAATGTTGCTTTAGTCCATCTCCAGGTTTTGTTTATAAACTGAACAACTGACTTGCAAACATCCTAAGTGCCCTGGTGGTGGCTCAAGTAACCTCATTAGATCAACCCCTATACTTTGTGTTTACTGCCTATCATTAGCTCAGCCTAAACCCCTTAACTTAGCTACAAACTATCAGCAAAAACCAAGCTCAGTCTAGTCCCTGGACCATTGCACTGTCTCTCATTGGCAGTCTAGATGCATCGCACCTCCCGTGTGTTGTAGGTGAGATGCATCCTTGTTTCCCTGTGTTACAGGTGCGATGATCAGATAAGACTGTTTCTGCCTCCAAATTTTGGTTTTCTCTTCATTATCTTTAGCTTTATTCAGGAGCTTTGTTGTCTGTGATCAATATATCACTGTCGAAACTCACTTCCTTTGCATTATTCAGCCTCCATTGATAAAGAATTGTGAATGTTTTTATGTATTTTTCACCATTTACAGTTCTCTTGTGTAAATAGTAGCTTAATCAAACTGTCGTCTATTGATTTGAAAGTGTCGCAAGTATCGTTTTCAGTCAAATAAAAGGTTCTTCCTCTTGTTGATAGTCGATTACACTTTTTCCATTGTATTTGATTTGAATTAATAGTATTTCAAGTGTCGAAAGAAATATTTAAATTTGAAATCGCAAAGTGTCATCTTAATCTTCCTTTCGTTTTTCGAAAAGAAAGTTGTCAGTACGATCGCTTTGAAAGAAGAATAGTTCAGATCTGTACTTAGCATTCTTGTTGTCATTCACACATTAAGAAAGCGGAAAACAAATACATGCATGTGAATTTTCATTTAGACTGCTTGTTGATATTGATTTAGGATAGTGCATCTAGTGTGTGCTCTCTACTCTATGTTGAAAGGATTTTACTTCTCTTTCCTTAGTAGCTAGGATTTTCATTGCAAAAAGAAAGTAAATGATTGTTTATCATCGTAGATTGCATATTTAGGAATTGTATATCTACATCAAGCAGTGAACCTTAAAGGAAAACTTATTAAGAAAGATCAAATGTAAAATAAATCTCAATGAACATAAAAATGCTTTGGAACCTAACGCACAACATTTAGAAGTCTAGGCTAGAGACGTATTCCGACATCGTAAAGCCTGGTAACTGTCGCGTTCATCATAGGTTGGGTGATTCCTCCTCTTTGAGACGACAAGTGCCAGTACAGACTTGTGCTCCCACGTACCATCGAGTATATATTGGGAGACCACAATTGGATATATCGTTTATCCTTAGGAAGCCGTGTTTGCCACCCTATCGATCGAAATGCACTGAACACAGCATTCAGGAAGAATAATTATTGTACCATAAAAAGTATTCTGCAGTTTTGCGATTGGTTTGGTAATCCCTCTATCTAGATTTCTAGATCAATCACTTTCATTCCTTTTCAGACTCCTTAAAAGAAAAGGTCCATCAGAGCACTTGTCACTTTAGGCTCATTAAAAATCGAAGGCGAATAGAGTCATCTTTAGCTTTTTCTTGACTCTTAAAAGTTGAAAAAGTAAGTTGTGTCAAAGCGTCATAAAATTCATTTAATTTAGAATAACTTTTCCCCTTTTTATTTTGAGTTGAACAAGTAATCCGCAATCGTGGAAGAAATTCAATCGAAACCACGTGGTCTGTGGAGACTAACAAGTCAACTGTCTTTGACTCCTAAAACGAAGTCGTTTCGAGCCAAGCAAACTCATTTAACTGGGTAACAGTCTCCTGGTTTGTTTGAAACCTGTGTTTTGACATCCTCAAAGACTCCAATTACTCCAACTATTTATGGTATCCCTGCCTCTACAGAAGAAATTCCACAGTTACAAGAGGACATTAGAAATGATCTTAGTGTAATGGTAAACACTTCTATTCCTAAACCAACTCCATCTAGGGATGACTTGGAAGGTGTCACCCCTTCAACATCTGTCGCTATAGAGTCTACACCTTCTTCGGCACCAGAAATATTTTATGGACCTGACAGTCTACCTCTTCCACCTGGATTGATTGCTATAGAAGAGATTATGGAGGATCTTCCATCCAGTACCCGATTGCATTTTGGAACTAGGATCCACCTATATCCTTCTACGACAGAAGTTAGTCATCCTTCATCCCAAGTTCCTGTAGAATCACTAGGAAATCTTTTGGATAGAATCAATATGTCTGAACAACCATCGACATCTAGGACAGTGTCATATGACACAGCAGTAGCAAAACCTCCTGCCACCACTCTGACAATGTTCGTTGGTATACCATCTGCCCTAACTAGCTCTCAACCGCTAAATGAAGTCCACCTAGGGACTATTTCAACAATATGGTATGTTCCCGTTTGTTCATCTAGAATAGTATCTGGAATTTCTTATGTTGAGTCTCAGCAAATTGATCCTTCACAATAGTATCAATTTTGGCAGTCTAGTCTCCAGAGACCAATCTTTCCTTTGAACACTAGATTGCCACCATATGGGGGGCAATATGCCCTTTCATTGTTCCCTCCAAGATAACAACCATATGAGAGTTCACAACAGAATTCAGGTCAAGCTAGAATCACATCAAGTGGTTGGGTGCCAACACTGCCTCAACAGCCAAGAGTTGTATATTCAATGCAACCAAGTCTACCTGTGTCGATATCCCCACTACACCGGCTATTGTGACAGTGTCACAAATACAAGTGTTGCATGTTGTATGTCAACCTCAAGTTTCTCAGGTTGTAATACAACAGCCTCTTGTCTCCACGACACAACCACAATTGCCGATTAGTGGCTCCTTAACTTGAACGACTCAAGCTCAAATGGGTACTATTACCCCTCATCTTGGTCAAACATCCAATATTTGACAACAACAAATGGTTTCACAACCATGGCTAGTGCAATATCAACAACCATAATTCCAACAAGCTTACCAAGGACCTAAGCAACAAAGCTTTGTGGCTAATGGGCAGTCGTATATTCAAAACAGTCACCATCAATAATATCATAATGGTTATGCCCATCAACCTTATCAAAGTTATCAGCATCAAATCCAATATGTTGGTATGCAAAGACCCACTATTTAGGTGATCCCGTCCTATCCTGGGTATGCTTCGCCAAATCTGAATCAACAGTTGCCTTTCGTTGCAACTTTAGAATTACCAGATCTGAATCGGCTAACAAATGACCCAATCACTTACATCCCTTGGTGGCCAGTGATTCCTCATAAACTTCCGTCAGATATTCCTAAATTCAATGGAAATCCGAGTGAAGATCCATCGACTCATGTGATGACCTTTCATCTGTGGTGTTCGTCCAACACTCTAAATGATGATTCGATTAGGCTTCACCTTTTCCAGCGAATGTTAACTGGTCTGGCAACAAAATGGTACATCGAATTGCCTAGAGCTTCATTCGATAACTTCAGCACCCTTGCCACAACCTTTTTAACCCATTTCCAGTTACCCATAAGGTACAAAATAGGAACAGAGCTTCTTACCAATTTTAAGCAAACAACAGCCACTCACATATTTGATCATATTCATGAGTAGCAACGTCGTCGTCGAATGGTAAAATCATATGTCCCTGATTAGCTGCTAGCTGAATGGTTTATTAAGTCATTGTTACCTTCTATTACAGAAGATGTGGCTAAAGGGGGGGTTGTCACTGAAGAGAAATTTATTTCTTATGCGCAATATCTAGACCTAATCTATACTCAGCCTGGAATGGTCTATGACAAAATCCCTGATGCTCCTAGACCAGAGTTTTTCGTTCCTCCTCCTCCTAAATCAAACAAAGACTCTCATGTCGACGATGGCATGATAGGTACAACCAACACAACATCCACAAAGGCTACATCTAAAAAAGCCCGTAAGGTTTCTGGTCAAAATGCAAATGAAGAACTTCTTGCCTCGGAGGTTAATGTTGTGTCAGTAGACAAAGGTAGAGAACCGAAGTAACCATGGGTCAACAAGAAAGGGAAAAGAAAAAAGAAGAAAAATGATGATTCATCTCCTAAAAAATCTTCTGCAAACCCTTCTGGGAAAAAGAAACCTCCTTCGGGGTGTCAGATATGAGATGAGGATCATTGGATGAGAGATTGTCCACATAAAGCTGAGATTAAGAAATTCTTTAAGAGTTCAAAAACTTCAGTGGTATTGACAGATCCGTTTCCAAACCCAGAAACCAATCTAGTTGCTAGCGAAAATGCTTCCCCATCCCAAGTGCTTATGTTGTCCATTTCGAAACAGCAAAATGATGCTTTGATATCGACAAGGAATAAAAATTACGGAAATCCA
>APFE031286459.1:0-10999 GCA_000404065.3 Pinus taeda
GTCACTGATAATAATGCTCTACTATGCCCTTTGAATTCCTTCAAAATAATTTTTCAAACCAAGCTTAAGAAAAGATTTAAAAAAAATCTACACACTTTTTTTCACTTTGTAGGAGCTCGATATTGCCTCTAATGTATCTCTGTAATTTCGGATCATCCAGTTCTAAAAGTGCAACCTGAAGTAGCCCTCTATGTCTTCTTTCTAATTCCATTAGCCTGATCCCAATTGGATTCTCCAAGGAAGAGTTATGCCAAATCTCCCATAGTGACCTGATTATAAACTAGTTCAGTAGAGCGAATTTGTACGATGTGCCACGTGTTCCTGTTTTGACCTTTGGCTTTGAAAAATATATAGAAGAAACTAGAGTCTGTCCTCTTTTTGTACGTTCTTACGAATTTTCAATCCGATGCCGAGAGAGAAATTTATGACAATTTTCCCCAAGTCACCTGTTTGGAATGTAATTCAGGAGTCTGCAAAAAGACCAACTTCCTCATATCATATCTCTGCAAATATAGTGTGAAAATCCCTAAAATTTAGACTCGAGCTTCAGTGTGATTTCCTCTCAAATGGGTTTTTTTTTATAGCTTCTGAAACATTGCAGAAAAAAATTTATAGTGAAAATGCCATGATGACATATTTGGAGCAGTGAAACCCTAGAATCCAAAGCTCTGATACCAAATGTTATACCCTACAAAAAAGATAGAAAATATAGATCAATGCCTAGAATTCGCTTCGAGGGACAACCTCCTTTACTTACACAATGAATGATTTCTTGATGATTCAAATGACAAAACCTCTTTCTATTATAGGAGAATAAGGATAATCACAATATAACCGAGCCGACCTAACAATAATAATATAAAGCCACAAAAATAACAATAGAGGGATTCTATGGGGCATATTAATAACAATATGGGGACAATAGGGGCACGCCAATATTAATAAGGGATACAACTACAATAGTAATGGGGTAATCACTAGTATTATAGGGACCCAACATTATTCAACTATGATACTTTCTTAATAATAAAAAAAGATTTGATATTCCATTGTAAAATAATTTACCTACATAAGACTTAAAATTATCAATCATTTAATTAACAATTTAGATTTGGCAATTGTCCATTGATATTGTATTTGGAGTAGATATCATCTCAAATAAAAAAATATGTTATGACACTAATGTTCATCCCAATTGTTGTTGAAAAGGGATTTCCCATATGACTTTAAAAGGTCATTCGATATAGTTGTAAGCAATATGTCATGTAATTGTGCAACTTTGGTTATGCCACTAATGTTCATCCCAATTGTTGCTGAAAATGTATTTCCCATATGACTTTAAAAGGTCGTTAAATATAGTTATAAGCAATATCTCATGTAAATTATTGTGCAACTTTGGTCTAAGAAGAGTTTTGCCTGACTAGCCAATGGTGGTTATATTGGTTTTATTATCTCATGCATACTAATCATAATAAGTATTCCATTTAAAGCAGTAATAAGTATGGCCTAGAGCTTATCCACCTCAGGTATGCTATAGTTCCTTGCTCACATATTAGCAAGTCTAATGATAAGATCCATGTGATAATTTGTATCATCATCCTACATTGCAATGAAGCAATAACCAAAATTTTAGACTGATTTTCCTTCCCATGGATAATGTTGCATTGAAATATTTTATTTAAGGGAGGAGAAGTTTTGTAATTAGTAGAGGATAATAGGGATCATTAATGAGGAATGTTAGATAATACCTTTTCAAACTTAATAGGATTCATGTGAAAGCTTGAAGGTAGATTTTGAACACCATGTTGCAATGTGGTGATCAATTTGTCAATCTGTTCAACATCATCAGCATCATCATCATCATCATCATCATCATCATCATACAATGTAGAAGAAGGGTTCAAATATGTATCCTTCTCATCCGTGACAATCTTCATCCCTTTTTCTGGCTCGAAAACTGGAATATGAACGTTATCAACTGCCTATGCAAATTTGCTTGAATTTGGATTTGAATTCCAATCTGGAATGGTAATGCCATATGTATTAGCTTTTAAAATGGAAAATGTGAAAATCAGGGACATGTGACTGGGATCATGGGAAGAAAAGTGGAGGGTCTTTGGGAAATGCTTAGGAGAAGACTAGAATGGTGCACCTTCTCTTGTAGTTGCATCCTCAGGGAAGTTGAAAGTAAGTTGCTTCACCTGATTTGAAAATAAATCCTCAAACCTAAATTCTTAAATGAGTTAGTGATTTAATCTAATTTACTGAAATTTGATCTTTTTGTACATAGTAAATTGTGCTAATATTTGTTGTCATGTAAGATGGAAATGAAAAGTATATAATCATAGAAAGGGAAGGGAAGGGAAAAAGGAAGGGGATTTAATTACTTATTTGATTCTAGCCCAAGAGACATAATCTTTAAATGTTAGACATTTGTGTGAAACCAAACAATTGACAATAGAATCTAGAAGTTCTCAGGCCTTAGTATCCCCTGCAAACTTGATTGCTACTATGTATTCTTCTATTTTTAAAATAAAAGCATTTGCCTCAGCTGGATTTTTGTCCAACAGACCTTCAAATTTATACATTTCCCATGTGAGACAGTGATGAATATTATGTGCAAATTAATGAAGTGTGCACATGGGTGCCTTCTTTTCAGGGGGATCTTGTGATGCTCCATAGTTCTCAGTAAATTGAGGGATATCCATTTGGGTGTTGCACTTGGTTCCCAATGTTCTAACTAGCAATGGATTCTAGAAGTAAACACACATTGAATCTACATACAGCCTGGCAATGACATTGTTTAGAGCATTCAAAGAAACATCAACCTCACCATTCTATAAGGAATCACCAAAGGCATTTTCAGTATCTGGGATGACATGATTCTCCATTGCTTGAACTTGCAAATGTGGGTTGACTTCATTGGATGTTGATGCTGCCACTCTTGACATTTCCTGCCCAATATTCCAATCCCAAAAGAGGAATTGTCTACTAAGATTTCTCTTCTCAATAATGTCATCATATGTTATAGTATGCTTTCCCTGGCTCCCATGAGTCTAATTTCTTTAGAAGCTCACATCCTAGAGCACCATCCCCCACAACAAATAATTTTTCATCTTCCAACTTTTTATGCACCTTTTTTCCATGCTTTCCCTGGCTCCCATGAGTCTAAGTTCTTTAGAAGCTCACATCCCAGAGCACCATCCCCCACAACAAATAATTTTGCATCTTCCAACTTTTTATGCACCTTTTTTCCAAATACAGAAATCTAAGCATCATAACGACTATTCAAAGGTCTCACATCCTTTGGCCCAAGGGGTTATATAGGAAGAGATTCCAATGAATCGAAGTAGAAGAAAGACACAAGTAGGAATATAGAAATTTATATTAGACAGTAAATAATTGAGTTTTCTTCTACCTTGCCCTTCCTGGCCAAGGGTACACTTCCATTTAAATTTAAGAGAAATACATAAAAAGAGTAAGTAGGGTGCTAAGGAAATAAAACTTGCAATATTGATGAAATTTTTCATAACAAGATTTTACAACCTCCTGCCCAACGATTCCACCAAACATAGCTTCCATGGGATTCAACACTTGATGGGAACCACTTGCAAAATGTTTGAATACATTTACAAAAAATTTTGATGTAAGGAAAAAATTTATTTATATGATTTCTAATAACAATACATAAACAACAAACTTGGAGAAGACTACTACTAGTAATTGAAGTTGGTCCATTTACTCTCTTCAAGAAACAACGGAGGAAGGAGAGAATTGGGACAATCAGGCATGTAAAACAATATCAACAACGAAATCATTCCCTGAAGACTTGTATGCAAAGGTTTACTCTCACATGATTATAACACCTTTTAGAAGATATTTCAACAGTTATTGGGTTGTCAGCTTTATTTCGCTACTGCCTTTAATTTGCAAATGAATAAATGGGTAGATCAAAGTAATAAATTGCAGTTTGGTACAAGCCCTATGTGTTTCTACACCAAAAATATACAGCGAGATTCTTCTTTCCATGTCATAAAGCACATTTATAATCAGGTTGTTATGGTTACCAGTGGTTGGTCGTTACATGCTACCAATCTCTCTTCCTCTAGTTATCTCCCACCACCAACACAAGAAGCAGCACAAGGCATCCTTTGTTTAGAAATTGGCTTGCATCCATTCCCAAGTATTTGATGATGTTCACACCCCCTACACTTGCTATAAATCACTCCAAGAAAAAAACCAAATGTTCAGACCTAAGTAATAAATTGTTGCCTATTACAAGCCCTTTGTGTTCACTACACCAAAAATAAACAATGAAATTCTTATTTTCATGTCCTACAACACAGATATAATCAAGTTTTTATGGTTACCAATGGTTGGCCCCATACAATCTTCCCAACTCTCTTCCTCTAGTTGTTTCCCATCACTAGTGCAAGAAGCAACACATTACATCCTCCCTTGTTCAGAAATTGGATCACATCCATTCCCACGTATTTGATGCTCTTAAAACTCCCTCGCCTTGCTAAAAATAACCCCATAATAGACATCAATTGTCTGTACAATTTTACATAGGTGACTGAGTCTAATTTTATTTAGACAAAATATGTTTTAAGGGGAAGTGACATCATAAACTTAAGCCCATCTACTATGGTCTTTGTACTATTCTGAAGCAGGTTGTTGTGAATACATGTCATTTAGATTTTCCTTGCTAGCTTTCCTCCACAATGTGGTTAATTTTAATCATCTCAAGCCCTATGAACCTCCTATTGTGAAAGAGGGTGTTCACCTTTCCCGCCCACCTGACAAAATTATGGATTTTCAACAGTCATTGGAGCAAGAGACACTACTAGATCTATGCACCCACACCAGTTGTTAGCAACAAACTGTGACATATCTTGTTGGGAACCAAATCCATCTTCCTTCTTAGGACAAATGATTGTCCTGGGTTTCTTTTGATCATAGATTCTCGCCCTTTGTTGAGAAAGTGGGGTCATTTTTGCTAAAACAATGAAGAGGTGATGTGCCACATCTAGAAACAATTTATAGATAGTCTTAATTTTTAGTTGTAGGATAATAAAGGTATGGTTAATCTTCAGCACTATGCATTTTCAATTTATATTATTACTTAGTTAAAGATGACTTTCTCAAAACTAATCAGATCTGATCTTAAGTAAAATCTTATAAAATGTATTTTCTCATAAACGTGGGATACAAATATTTTGGGAATCAATATTCTTATGGATTTTATGTTTGCAAGTTTCTGTCTTCAACATTTGATTTCTATGGCTTATCAATCAACCAAACATACGATGAAGAGAAGCTAATACAGTGTTCTAGTAGTTTGAAAATTGGAAAGAGGTTCATATCACCTCTAGAGCTCCCATATAATCTGTAGTGATCTAGTTGTTATATCCAAGAGAACGAATTAATGGCAAAGTATGCACCTGCATAATAATTTTTATATGTCACGATTCTGCTTCAATTTATGCCTTATGGCGTTTCCTTTGCAACATTTGGTTCAATTGCTAGTTTAAAGTATTATTGACTACTAACCACATATATGAGACATGGGTGTTATGGTTAGATTCTTAACAACAAATCACATGGGATATCATCCATATCGGCTCACATATGAATATTAAGGGTCATTTAATTAATTTAAATTGACGAATTTTCTTTATATATAGATATAAAAATTTAAAATATAAACATATTTATATAATAATAATATAATTATTTTAATATTTAATATTGTTTGTTCAATTTGGTTTGTGGCTTGTTTATTTATTTTTTGTTTTTATTGATTTTGAGATTTATGTGAGGTTTTAAGAGAATCTTATTTTTGGTTATTTATTTTTCTCTAATTTCTTTTGTATTTATGATTGACTTTGGTTTTTCTTTCTCTAATTACTTATGTCTTTATCTTTGGCCATTGTGATAAGATTCAAGGAGTAGGATTTCCCACTTTCATGGAGTCTTGACTCTTGTTAAGTCATAAATCCCTAGATATCTAGCTTACTGGATGTTGGATATGCTCTTGTTGTTATTGTGGTAGCAATTAAGTTTGATCTTCCAAATTACTCCAACGAGTTACAGATTCACTATGGTAAAAAAAAAGGTAGAAAAAAAAGAGAAAGAAGGAAAAGGAATATAATGTCACTCTCGATAAAGTTCAACAATTTTCTTTATTTTTTTTACATAGTTTTTTATATTAATATAAATTAATCAAAATCAATGAAATAAAATTGTTGAAAAAATATTTTAAAAATTTTCTTCTATTTTTTTAGTAAAATTTAATTAAAAAATCCTTATTTTTTGGCATTTCTATAATTATCTTCTTTTTTTCTTCAGTTCTATAATTTCTTCCCATTATCTTATTCCACTTATAAAATTTCCCTTTTTTAAAGTCATGCCAATTCTATAATTATCTTTCTTTTCCTCCCACTTTCTCATTACTCTCACAAAATTCCTAACCACTAAAATCAAGTCAACATAAAAATAACTTCAAGTCAATACAAATTCCACAATTATCTTTCTATTTCTCCTACTTTTTCATTCCACTCACAAAAATCCTAAATTCCTATCCCACTAGAATCAACTCAACATTTAAAAAATAATTTCAAAATTCTATAATTATCTTTCTTTTTCTCCCACTTTCTTATTACTCTCACAAAGTTCTTAACCCACTAAAATCAAATCAACATAAAAATAACTTCAATTCAATACAAATTATATAATTTTCTTTCTATTTTTCCCACTTTCTGATTCCACTCACAAAATTCCTAAATTCCTATCCCACTAAAATCAACTCAACATTTAAAAAATAATTTCAAATGCATTATAATTTATTTTATGAATATTTTTATTTTCTCTAATTTCTCTTCTTTATTAAATTTCTGCCCTAGAGCTCCATCACCATCTTTCATTTTACAAAAAATTACTTTATAACTTGCACTGATAGTGTTTGAAGGAGGATAGAGTTATTCCATTATTTATGGTGTAAAATCAAATTCTTGCATTAAATATTGTATCGTAAAAGGAAAGTGGTATGACTAGTTCAGTAGAAGACTAATTGAGAGAGTCTTTGTGATGTGTCGAATGTCTTTGAATAAAAGTAAATATGGGTTGTAATGATTTCCAATAGGAGGAATGATAATAGCTTCTCCTTAGATACTTCATAATGGAAAGAATGAATAAAATGGTTGTTAAAATTTTTTATATTTTTTTTAAAATATAAGGTTAATGTGAAATTAATAACAAATTAATTATCATTTATTAAAAATAAATTATATAATTTAAAAACTTATGTAACATGTTAAGTACATATTTATTAAAAAAAAAAAAAAATTACCACTTATACTTAAAAATGATAATATAGTATATATATATAAATAATATAATATATATACTATATATTATATATATAGATATATATCAATATATATAATATACTCGATTAGTTATGTATTAAGCATGGAAATTTTTAATTTTTAATAGAAAGATTGGTATATAACATGTTTCTAACTTAGAGTATAACCAACATTATCAACACCTTAACCAAGTATGTTAGAAGAGACCACCAGAATCTTCTCGAAGAAGTTGTAACAACGAGTTGTTGGTTGAGGTAATGAGCAACTGTAGCGATATGCACTATAGCTCATCAGATCTCTCATCCGGTGGTCCTAAATTCACAGTGAGTATTTAGGGTAACCAACCCTCGCTCCCTCTATTGCTCAGTCCGCTCATTTTCTTGACACATTCACCTAGCCAAGATTTGTAATTTCACACTAAACTGACTCCATTCAATCATTCTGGTAATATCCAAGTTATACAAGTGAGTTGCAATGTTGGGATTTATTATTTTACATAACTTGCACAGTAGGCTAGGGTTTTATCAACACTCTTGCTAACACTCGTAGCGACTGGTTCTTGCAGGAACTTGTTTCGTTTAAATTTACCTTTTGGTTATTACCAGTTTGATGGTGGTAGTAATAGTTTAGACATGTGTTCCCCTTCCATGACGAATGGAGCTTCAGGTAACCCTGTTTGCACCAGAATTAACCTTTACAGGGAATGTCATTGTGCTTCACTGTAATACTTGCATTATTAAGTCTCGGTTACTTTCAAATTTTCAGAGTTCGATGTTAAGGTTATGGGGAAATTTTTTTCCTAAGATACATGCGAGAGTTTTTGGGCTTCATTATTCTACACACACGGTGAGCCACCAGATGCACAATCATTTCCACCCCTTCCTTTACCGATTTTGCCACAAATTATAACAGTAATCATTTGGTGGTTTTTTGCAAGTATTCTTCAAACGCTTTGAGGGAAACGACTGAGTGGCTAAAACCATATCCTCTTGGTTTATTCAAGTGCCGAAACAATTATTTCGTGAGGTATCTATTTAATTGTTGAAACATCATCTGTAATAATTGGAAGGGTTCCATTGATCCCTTGCTTGGAGCAAACAATGACCAAGTTGTTATAAGTTTTTCTATTAGTTATTTAAACTTGGTTTGAAGCACTACTTGTCTCACTAATTTATTGATTCCTTCTAGAGGTTGAGCCTCACAATGGACTTAACCCAAAAAGGGTCTTTTAGTTAATGCATGTACAATGGTTATTAATATTCAATCTCCTTGTAGGTTGTATGTATAAGATTATGCATATGAATAAATTACCATACAACTTTCATGCTCTTTATCTTGTTTCATTTATAAATTGTATATAGTTTCTTGGGTTCTTATTAATTATGTGGATGATGTTTTAATTTTGTTCTTATTTTGTTTATATTGCAAAAGAGGCACAAGGGGGAACAAACCTGGCAACTAGTTTATTTGGAAGCCTAGTTCTCAACCCCCTCGGCAGCCTATTTCCACCTAGTGAGGGTTTGCACTATAAAATTTGTGATTTACATCAAGTTTGTTATAGTTTTCATTGAATTTAACAGTGAATGTCATATTTGTGGAGGTTATCTTGATTGTCATTTATTCTCGTTTTCTAGAATCTTGTAGTAAAATAATTTATGATTGAGTAATTTCTTCAGCGATTAAATCAATTTCATTACCTAATGATGTTTTTACTCCCTCTCGGCCCTCAAAGGGCAAACTTTATAACCCACAGTTTTCACAATGATCCTTTATTTTGTAACTTCCTATTGATTTAAGATTTACAATTTCCGAGGGTTTTCGGTAACACATATATCATGTTTTTGTTTAAGTTCTTCATCCACAATATTCCTAGGTACTGTTATATCTGGTGACTTGTTTTGAGGGATTGGGCTAGAATGGTTCCAAGTTGTTGGTTTAATATGGCTTGGCCTGAAACTAAACCAGTCCTACCCCTGTCATCCTCTAAGAAAAAAATATGTTTTACTCGTGTGTCTCTGTTGGCATTTACTTGGATGAGATCCTATTTTCCTTACATTTAACTCTTTCACTACCCTGTGTTATAGTGAGCAACAAACATTTGCTTAGGTACAATTTTTCAGTTTCAGATTAACTTAACCGTACTGATCCTGCAGCTTACAAAATCTTTATGTCACTTCATTCAAAAGAGGGTTACAGTTTGTTCCTAACACATTCTAGCCTCATATAGCACTATTCACTTGTACCCATGACCCATTTGAATGCACAAGAACATAAAGTGTTCTTTAATAGATGAGCATAAAGTCGAGTTACAACAAGGAAATAATCCACAGCCAGTATTTAACTCAAGCATTTAATTTCAGCAGACAAACCTAAAGATACTTCTGCAAAATTTATTATAGTACAGTCAAAGCAACCACAACTTTTCTTTCCAACAGAAAATTAATCTAAATCATGTAAATATATATGTTCAGGCATATATACTTATCTATTTAACAACTATCTCACAAATTCAACATGGTTGAGACCATTCCAACCAACCTTGAGAAGGGAAATTATGTCCACTTCCCCCTGAGTTTCCACTCCAGAACAATAGAAAAAAATTCTTCCTTAGAGTCAGGTAGTAGACATGAATACTATAGTCCATTCTAATACTTATTGATCTCTATCTGCAACTAAGTTATCCACTACCTATAGTCCAGCTAGGACATCTCTCCTTGGCAATGTCCTATTAGTTTTACAGACTTTTCTTTCCTTCCATTCGCAAAAAAAAGAAAAGAAAAAGAAAAACCCTCTTCTTTCCACTTAGATCTTCCTTTCTCTCCAAGAAAGAGAGGTGTAACTATTTCTAATTGCCTAGAGGTTGGAATTTGTTTACCAGTCTACCGTCTTGAATTATGAGATTTCATAATAATAAAATAACATTACTATGTATTAAATGTTAACAAAAGTTTCACTAGGCTTCCGCAAGCCTTATTTATGATAGTCTCAAATAATGTAAGTAATGTAAATGTCAGTAACTCAAATATCATCCTAGGGTGTTACATCTTCCCCCCCCCCTCCCTTGGCGAAACAATATCCTTAGTATTTATTATAGCCCATGGAACAAGTCAGGATAAGCCTATCGCATAAGACTTTTGTCTTCCCATGTCGTTTCCTTTAGGTTAAAGTGCCTCCACTACACTTTAAACAAGATGATAGATTGCCTCTGCAACATTGTTTCTCTTCGATTGAGAATACACAGAGGTTATACCAGAAACTCCCCATCTGGTTCGATTTGCCAAAGCATTATTACCATCATTAGTTAATCTATTCCTTAACTGATTATACACATTTTAGAATCTAGCTTATACTTGTACACCCTGTCAGCTAATAATGTGTATGGAGTCATATACATACTTCTTTAACATTGAAACTTGAAATATATAATGAACCTTTCTGTGGCTTGGAAGGGAAACTTGATAAGCTACTGGCCCTATTATTTCCAAGACATGGAAAGGTCTACAATAATGAGGTACTAACTTAGCACAACTACCCCACTATAGGGTGCTATTTCTGGGTTTGATCCGAACATAAACATGATTCCCTATCTAGAATTCTTTATAAGTTCTTTTTTTGTAACTTAGTAATTG